>CAJVPT010004904.1:0-12843 GCA_910592055.1 Acaulospora colombiana | reverse complement strand
TTTGTAGGAGGGGTCGTGGTTGCAGTGGCGGTTTGTTGGGTACTTTGAAGTTTCTCGGTAGTTGGTGTACTTGTTGAAGTTGTTGCTGTCATTGTATTGAGTCTGGGTTTCTTTGTCTGTGTGATAAAATCGATATATTAAAGTGATGGAAAATATATAAACATCAATTTTTATATTTGATACTCATAACATATAATTATTTGGTAGCACCTGCAATGAGTGTTCCATCAGAACAAGTTTTTTTGGTAAGCAAAAATTTAATAACTGATAAAATAAATTGGTTATTAGACAAAACAGTTAGAGTATATATGTGCTTAAGGTCATAATAGAAAGGGCCTTTGGCAAGGAATACTAGTGATTCATTTTACATTTATTTTTTTTGTTATATTGTTTAATATATTGTTAGAATAATATTTATTGTTTAGACTTTTTCTAAGATAAAAAAATTTTTTTAATAAAGCAAACAACCTATATGTTATAGTACTTATATAATAATGCTACTATAGTATCCAATATAGTATCAATATAGGTCTATTGATGCAAATTGCTGTAATTGTTTGAGTAGATAGTAATTATTAAAAATTAATCAATGTAAAAGTGATTTATAGTAGTGAAACATGATTGAACAATAAATAAAAAAAAAACTTTTTTCAATTTTTACTAGTCGGAAAAAATTTATTCAGCATACTGCCACTTATATAACATTCAGCAAAAAATAAACAATTCAACAAAAAAAAATTATTTGATATACTGCCACTTATGTAATATTTGACAAAAAATAAACAATTTGGCAAAAAAATGACATAAATAAATTGGCAACTACAAAAATTGATATATTAACAATTTGTCAAAAAATTTATCAACAATTTGTCAAATAATTCATTAACAATTTGACAATAATTCATTAATAATTTGGTAATAATTCATTAAAAGTTTGGCACAAATTATTTATTAACAATTTAATTAAAAATTCATTAACTATTTATTAAAAATTCAACAACTATTTATCAGTAATAAAGTAAAAAAATTGAAAAACTTATGTACGAATTTTTTTGAATTGAGATTATATTTATAAATTATAAATAATACAAACTATAATATAATACATAACAAAAACTCTTTCCGCTGATCCTCTGACCATACACAAAAAAGATGTTCACAAGAAGTTTTTATACTTCTATGCTAATAAAGTCTCATCACTTTCCTTAAACCAACTTGAAGAAACTTAAAGAGATATCAATTATCCCCTTTCCTCTTGTTTACTATCCTCTTCAAACAAAAACTTGATCTTTAGTGACCTTAAGGATCAAGTAAAACCTTTTCTACCAATGGCAAGAAAGTTCCAAAAGGAAGAAGAACTAATGTGCTGTCATCTCACACTGTAGAAAAATACTATAGAAGTCTGTTAATGATGAAAGACAACTTCTCCACTCTCTTGTTATTGTATCTACTTCTTATAGTGCTTGTTCTTGGTTTTTTCTGAGGGATTTTGCCTACCTCAGTTTGATCCTGAATTTTGAATAGCACAAAATTTCTCATATCGTGATTGGACAGATAGAGCTCACATTATTAAAACAAGCTCCTATTAGTCACTCCACGTATCTCATCTGACACTACCTCCAAATATGTCATTGGATACTAAGAAAGAGAATAATCTTCAAGAAAATTATCTAATGCCACTTAGGAAAATAAGAAGAACAAGATGCTCAAGAAGATATAGAATGAAGGCAAAGCCTTTAAAGTGTACCACCTACTTATATAAGCCTGAAAACTGGAAGACTGGGAGATCCCTTGGGATCATTAGTACCAATTGAAAATGAAATCACCAGCAGGATTTGCTGATGTAGATGGCATAGTGGATCAACTTCTCCAAGATGGTAGTACTTCAAAAGCAACATTTATCAAGACCAGTGAAGGTGCATGTCAGAAAGACCAAGATTCCTTTTCTAGAGAGGTTATCGCAATAGGTAAATAAGGACAGATTTACTGGACAACAAAGGCCCCATACCTCATACTCCCATCCCCATAGCCCTCCCTCCTCAACTCTCTTCAACCCCAGTTCTAAACCCCCTCGAAAACCCCTTTGACTTGTCTGGTTACTTGGAGGAATATCAAAAGAAGACCCAATGTAAGCAGGGTAAGGCAAGACATAGGATCGAAACTGGAAGACATAAGAACCATAACATAGAAGTATTGAAAACAACTGAGGAACAGACATTGCACTCTCAACCGATAAAGTCCTCGAAGAGTACCCAGCCGATGGTAAAGAAATGGTAATAATAACATAGTTTCAAGTGTCGATTCTATAATGGATTACCATTTTCTCTTTGTTGTCAAATCCTTTCAAGATGTGAGCAGAACCCTCTCCCCTATTGATCCTTGTATAGCTATTGTCTCCAATTATTTCTCCTAGCAGTAGATATCTGTTCAAGAAGATTAACATAGAAACACATATTTCCTTTTTCAGGGTTAAGATAGACAAACTAGATTCGATACACAGCAACCCCCCCTTTAAAATTTTTATCGCCCTAATGGCCCCTCCATTAGGTCTCTATTTGGAGATGGCTTAGCCATGAGGTGGTTTCTTTTTAACCTATCATTAGTTTAATAGCTTATCATTGTTTTCTTCTGATCAGATGTACCTAAATAGTAAAACTTTGCTAATAAACTCGGCCAAGTCCAGCATTAAAAAAAAAAAAATAAAAAAAATTGTTATATATTTATATTTATTAAAAGTAGATTTGATTCTTGATATAAATAGTTTTAGTCAATATCTATAAGTGTAATTACTAATGAAGTTTTTTTATTATCTTTTATTTGCTAAAAAACTTTTTTATCTGATGGTTGAATAGAGTTTTACTATTTCTTCATATCTATAGATATAATAATAAAGTTTTCTTTCTCTTTTTATTAATCTTTTCAAGACATCTTTCTTTTCTTCACAATAGAATGTTGTCCATGTATTACTATTGATAAATTCTTTTTTGAAGAGTTAAAAATCTTTTGGCAAGCCTAATGTATTTTGCAAATATACTATTTGTTTTATTTCAGTTTTTCCTGTGAGCCTAGAAGTGAATACACATATTTTATATTTACTATCTATCTTGATATAAAAGAGATGGATACTGGATATATTTAATCTATTTCTTGTTTTATAAGTATATTGTTTAGCTATATTATCTCTTTTAATCTTTTCACTGATAACTTCCATTTTGATTATGTTTTCATGCTCCTTATTTTCTATTTAAATTTTAGTAATATTTGCAATTTCAATTGTTGCGATTGTTTGAACTTCTATAGCTATTGCCTTATCTGGTAAGCTATATATAGGAAGATTGTTTCAGGTATTGTCTGATTTGACATAATATTTTGCAAAGAGTATTGTATTTGCTTAGCTTGTTTTATTATGTTTAAGTATTTATCCTCTAAAAATGGAGCTAGAAGATCTTCTTTTTTTCCTTGTCCTTTGATCCATAGATAAAGGATATGAGAATATTGGTTTTAATAAAAGTGATATAATTGACATTCAGAATTCTAGCAATAATACTGTCTATAATCGAATATGGGATTGGATCTGAGATAGGGTTTATGGTAACTTCTTGAGTTGAAATAATAGTAAGAAAGGTTTGTGTAAAAAAGTTTTTTAAAAAAAAAAATTAATTTAAAAATAATTAATAAATTTTTAATTGCTGAATTTTTTGATCTGATCCATATTCAAATAGATTTATTTTTATTTGATCCATATCCATTCAGTTAATCTGATATTTTTTTTAATTATGTTTTTTATTTATTTATTTATTTTTCCCTACCTATTGTATCTATAGTTTCTATTATTAATCATATTTATCTGATAATTGAGTCAAGGTCTCTATAATATGTGCTTCTTTTTCTTAGCAACCTATAAAAGTTTGTATTTTTTTATAGATATGTTAGTCATATAATAAGAAATAAGTTGACTATATTTGGCATTATTATGTTTTACTAATAATTGTTGCTATGTTTTCTTAGACATGTATTGCAGATTTGTTTATTCTTTATTATTATTTTTGTAATATAGAAAAACCTTATTATTTGTTATAATGTGTTGATGATATTTATTTTACATATATGTTGTGATAATATTGTTGATATTGTTGATCATTCAATAGTAAATATGTGAAGTCATGGGATTGTTGATAATTGATTTGCATAAATATATAGAAAGTATATTAACATTGTTTATTTAATATGTATTTTGAACTTGTTGTGAAAAGTATAAGTATCTGTATTTGTATGATATAATATTATTAAAATTCTGTTGTTATATATATACTTCTTTACTATATAATAAATAAAACTTGGATATCTTTCTAGATTTTATAAGTATTTGGACTTGAACTGATTTATTGGTTTGAATTATTGCTTGTGAAGCTTTTCTTGATATCTAGAAAGATGTTAACCTGTACTGGTCTGACTAGGAGCTTTGTAAGATTGATGTTGAGCTTCTAAGAGCTTATTATGATTCAGTTTTTCTTGTTATATTCTCTTTCTAAAAAAAAAAAATTTATGTAGTAAAAGTTGGCAGTTTTGTAAAAGTTACATTTTTTACACTCTGTAAAGAGTTTTTGAACTTGTTATTGTAAGTTGTTTAGTTATAAAGGTAGTTTCTCTTGTCTTTTGGCTGGTTTTTCTTTTTCTCAAAAAATTATCAAAAAAGAAAATTTTCTAAAAAATTGAGGATTAACAGAAAGAAATAGGTTTTACTTGGGTTATAATAAAGGATAACAAAATTAAAAACCAATTTTTAACAGAGGTATTAAAATGGTTATCAGTAATTAGGGCAGAAACATTAACTATTCTTACTATACTATATACAGCTTCTTAAAATACAATAGTCTCAGTTTTTATAAATTGTAATATTGTAGTTAAAATATAGAAGTTCATTTGTTTACAAATAGGGATATCAACAAGAAAATGAATAAAGATTATTAATTAATTAATATAGAGTAAGATCAAAGATCTAGTAAAATAGAAAGATTTTATCTTGGAAATTACAAAGGTCAAGGTTCATAAAACTAATAAGTTTAACAATTAAATAGATCTACTTGTTAAACAAGCTAGATATAAGAATTTAATAATCTAACATCAATTATCAAAGTTAAGAAAGTTTTCACAATAGTCATATAAAGCAAATACACAATAGAAATTAGTATTAGAGAATTTGTTAAAATGTTCAATAGGAAAAAAATTAAGAAAGATTAGATAGCATAGAAAAGGATTCAAGAGTTATGGATCCAAAATGATAAAATTATAGATTGATTAATTTTTTGAAATCAGTTTAATTTATTCAATACCTTCGATTTCTTCTTTAAAGCTAATAAAGATAAAAACATCCTGACTAACTTAATTTTTTTTTTAACCTACAATTATACCATTTTGATATATTTTTATTGAGATATTGAAAAATACTAAAATATTTTACAGACTTTTTCACAAAGTGACTAACTTATTGTTATATATTATTAGTTAAAGAGTTACATTACTTAAAAAATATGTGAAGTCCACTAAGCTAGTTTGAATTAAACAAAACTAAGTTTAAACTAGATACTCTAAGTCATATTTAAGGAACAATATTATGTTCTTCTAGTAGTTTGGTATAGTATCTTTAAGTCAATTAAAATCATTGCCAACAGTTTGTTATTGTCGATTATCCCCAAAAATGATAAATTGCTAAAGTATGCATTAGAAAAAAATGAAAAAAAAAATATAATTTAAAACCCTTCAAAAGGTTCTTGTTCTATTTCACTATTTTTTCTTGAAAGTAGTTTGCCTGATTGGGGTATTCTCTAAGATGAGGAACTTAATCATTCCTGAAAGTAACTTTAAGAAGAATGTTTGAGAAACTTATCCTTCTGCCAATATACAGATTTGCTTATCACTATTAGAACCAGTGTTATATTATAAAAAAGTTTGCCTGATTAGGATAAAGAAATCTTTTCAAGAACTTTGTCTAACTGGGATAGAAGCTTGGAGACCTTAGTTTTTATCCAAGAAAGTCTTTTCACTACTTGAGAAACTTAATGAGAAATGGAAGACAGATCTGTTTGTCTACTCATTGCTCATCTTTTAATATCATAATTATTTTCTGGAGATCAAACATATATAATTGAAGTGAACATTTTTTCTAAAACTTTTTTCCTATATTATTAATTATATAATGAAATATGTGAGTGTAACTAATAGATACTTGTTTATATTCCAAAAACTGATGTGTTTCATTTCAGTTAATAATCTTTGATGAAGATTTGTGCTACTCAAAATTCAAGGTCAAATTGAAATAGACAAATTTTTTTAGAAAACTATGAAAATAAAAGCTCTAAAAGGGTCAATATAGTTAAAAAAAAAGACAATAAGCCTTTTTATTGTAAAAAACCTTTATAAACCTCTCGTTTCAAAGGTTAAATAGGCCTTCAGATACTTTACAGTCAGTTTTTCTTTTTTTGGGAACTTTCTTATTATTGATATTAAAGGTATTACTTGACTTTTCTTGGTTACTAGAAGTCAAACTTTTGAGTGAAATGATTTATAGACAATAAGAGAAGGGTAGTAGTGACTTCTGAAGTAATACTTTAAGTTGTTTTAAGAAAAGTGTTAAGACTTTATTAGCAAGAAAATATAAAAACTTTTTGTAAACATCTTTTTTGTGTGTGATTAAAGGATCAGCAAAAAGAGTTTTTACCTTAGTATTATAGTATACAGTATTTTTTGATTAATTTAATTTATAATGGACTTTCAATATTGTAGATATCAAGAAAAGGAGACAAATATTTATACTATAATAACTTGTCCAATATATAAACTTTAAGAAAAAATATTAGAACATCTTTTTGAATATTTAGCCATTAAAAAAATCAGAAAAGACATATAGTGGAAAGCAAAAGAAAAGATCAATTATTACATTAGTAAAGAAATAAAAAATAAGAAAGAAGTTTATTTAGCAACTGATAATTGGATAAGTATATGACTAAACAAGATTCAGTAATCTGACAGAAATCTTTTCAATACTATCTATAGTTATATAGAAGAAAATAAAACCATTTTCTTGAAGAAATATCTTAAAGCACAATACAAAGTTCTCCTGGTATTCATATAGAATATAATTAATAAGATTTGTTACAATATAAGAAAAACTTTAAGAAAAATATTTAAATAACTGCTGCACTAAAGTAATAAAGTGAAAAAAAATATAGAATATTATAGAAATGAATAAAAGATCTAAAAAACCTGGGTATAGATCTAATATATAGACTACACAAGAGCAAAAAGAATACTCAACACTTTTAGAAGATTTGAAATAGGAAGCTTTCAAAAAAAAGGAAGGGAAGAAGTGTATAGAAATTATTAAGAATTAGATTTGTTATGTAGTCAAATGGTTAGGTTTTTAATTGTAAACAGAATTTAAAATTAGCTATAATAATGATCTATAGGCAATGATTTTATTAACTAGAGGATTTATTCAAATTAGTAAAGAAGTGAAATATTATTTTTTAAGTTGCATCTAGAGAAATAGTTTTTCAACAATGAATAAGTTAATATGTGAAAGTCAAAATATTTTATAAATATCTTTATATATACAATAAAAACATAATACTGTATATTGACTTGACTACAGATTAAAAAAAAAAAAAAAATTAAAATTTACATATAAAAATTTTAGAAAAAAATATAATAAATAAAACTAGTATTAATATAGATTTTATATAGATTTTATAATTTTTAGTTATATAATTAAGAATTTAAAAATTACTAAAATTAAAATTTATAATAAAAACATAATAAGTAAACTCAAACTTTTGAAAATAACTATATATAAAAATATATAGTTTATATAAAAATATTAATATAATATTAAGAAAAAAAACTTTTTCTGCTAATCTTTTAATCATATACAAAAAAGATATTCACAAGAAGTTTTTTTGTTTCTTTACTAAAAAGTCTTAATTATTTTTCTTAAAACTTTTTGAAGTGTGACTTCAAAAGTTATCTCTACTCTTCCTTACTTGTTTACAATCCTTTTTGATCAAAAACTTGACTTCTAGTAACCAAGAACAAATCAAGTAACACCTTTGCTATCAATAACAAGAAAGTTTTCCCCCAAAAAGAACCAATAGTAAAGTATATAAAGATCTTTTTCACCTTTGAAGCAAGATATATATAGTATAAAGGTTTTGATGGCAGAAAGGCTTATTTTTTCTCCTTTCAGTTACTTGTGAATTTCTTAAAACTATCACTTTCATGGTTTTTTGGAGAATTTTGCCTACCTCAATTTGATCCCGATTTTGAGTAGTATAAATCCTCATCAAAGATAATTGACTGATACAAAATATATTGGTTTCAGGAAAAGTAAACAAGCTTCTATTAATTATATTCACATGTTCCTATCATATCATAGGTGATATAGAAAAGAAAATTCTAGAAAAAGTTTTTCTTTATTATTTATATTTGATCCCTAAAAATAGTTATGATATCAAAAGGTGAATGGATTTGCATAAAGAAATTTTATTCCTTCTTTAAGTTTTTTAGATGGTGAAAAGACTTTTTAAAGTAAAAGCTGAGGTCTTTTGATTTCTATTGGACTATTCAATTCAATGCATACTTAAATAAAGACTTATCTGATACTATTGATAGTAACAAAGAAGACTTCTTAAAAGATCCAAATAAAGTAAAGAAGAATATTCTAATTAAGCAAAACTTTTTTGAAAAGAGGTTGTGAAATAGAGCAAGAATCTTTGAAGGACTTTGAATTATTTTTTATTTTTCCTCTTTTCCAGTTTCAACTTAATAATTCATCATTTTTTGAAATAATTAACAATGATAAACTGTTGACAATGATTTTGGTTGACTTAAAGGTATTATGTCAAGCTATTAGAAGAGCATAATATTGTCTCTTAAATCTGACTTAGAAAATTAACTTAGTAGACATCTTATATTTTTTAAGTTAGTGTAGTCCTTTAACTAATAATATACAAAGATAAATTAGTTGTTATATAAAAATATCTATGAATTATTTTGATATTTTCTCAAGTATCTTAATAAAGACAAGCCATTTTGATATAATTATAGGTTAAAAAAAAATTAATATAATATTAAGGATTTATTAATTTAAATAAAGCTTATAGTTATAATTAATTTTTTTTTTTTTTTAATGCTAGCTCATCCTTACACCAGAGTGAACATGTTTTATTAAAGCAAGAAGATACCTAGGGACAACCAGGATGAATAATTATCCATACTGTCTAAGGATTTACAGATCAATAAATAGTATAGAGAGCAAATTATTTATGTCACATCCAATCAGGATAAGATAATTACATAACCATCTAGTGTAGATAAACTACTTACTAAAACAAAACAAGAAATAATATTGAGTAAAAGAAACTTTTAACTATATTATCTTCAAGACTACACCAGTATTTCCTAGAGACATGATAAAACATGACCCACTGAGTAACTTATCGCTATCCCAAATTCAATAAGGAGGGGTGACTAATGTGTCAAGGATTCATCTGTAGTATCCATCACCTCCGATGTTGGAGATCCCTTATGTGGAGCCTTAACTCTATTAGCACTAACCAAAAAATTTTTTTATATCATGATACTGTCAAGAGAGTATTTGAAGAGAGAAGATAGTTACTTAATGAATCAGGAAGTTGTTTTTTCAATATACTAATACCAGGTAACCAAAAACTCTTCTAAAGGATTCTGTACCTTATAGTCTTTTGTGTTCACTGAAAAAGGGGAGAAGAAATAGAGAAGGATTATTGTTTATTATCTGATGAGTCCTAATCTAGGTTTCTTTATTCTTTCTATATAGTCAATGATGTTATAGATTTTATGTCTTGTATCCATCTGTGTGACTGGCATATAACTTATGGTGGATCCCAAGTTCTTATAGAAACTAAGGAAATGTATTCAAATATGTGAGGTGGCCAATAGGAACTTGTTTATATTTTGGATCGCTAATGTGTTTCTATTGTCCAATTACAGTACCAAAAACTTTGTGCTACTCAAAATTCAGGGTCAAACTGAGGTAGGCAAAATTTCTCAGGAAAAACAGTAAAAGAGCACTATTAGAGCATCCATGCTGACAAGAAAATAGTGAAGTTGTCTTTTAAAGAGTCTCTTATTATACCAAAAGCTCTGTGATATTTTTGAAGTAGGTGAAAGGAAGATAGGAAGGTTAGATCTACTTCCTTTCAAAACTTTCTTGCCATTGATAAGAAGGATAAAATTGTCTTTCTGGCCACTAGAAGACAAGTTTTTTGTAGCAAAATATAAAAAGAGATAGTAGAGTGATAGGATGACTCTTGAAAACCTTGTTTTCAAGTTGGTTTAAGGAAAGTAATAAGACTTTGTTAGCCTAGAAGTATAAAACTTCTTGTAAACATTTTTTTGGTGTATGGTCAGAGGATCAGTGGAAAGAGTTGTATAAAATATTTTATATTGACTAGTTATAATTAATTAAAAAATAAATGAATAAATTATATTTATATTTTTATTTAAATACGGTTGCTTTCAAAAGTTTGAATCCGCTAAAAAAAAAAAACTCTTTTTGCTAATTCTCTATCTACACACAAAAAAGATATTCATAAGAAATTTTTATTTCTTTACTAATAAAGTCTTAATACTATCCCTAAACTAACTTGAAGTTTTACTCCAAGAGATACTCCTAAATTCCTTTCTTGTTTATATTTGTTTTTAAACAAAAACTTGACTTTCTATAATCTATAAAAGTCAAGAAACACCTTCTTTATCTATGACAAGAAAGTTTTGCAAGGAAGAAAAACTAATAGTGTAATACTCAAAACCTTTCATATTGAAGCATGTTTATAGAGATTCTATAAAGTGGAGGATGATAAACATCAAATCATATTTTCAAAGTATCTACCTACTGTTTTTTTCTTTTGTAGTCACCCAAAATTTTTTTGATTTTCTGAAGAATTTTGCTTACCTCAATTTGACCTTGAATTTTAAATGACATAATCTATTGCAAAATATAATTGATGGACATGAAATATATTAGTAGCTAAATGTAAACAAGTTCTTATTGATCACTTCACGTATTCTGATAATATTATTGATAATTGAAAGAGTTGATTGGTACCCTATGTTTGCCCACTTTTTCAATTGGATTAATCTACAGATCAAGTTCCATGAGATCAATAAAATATGAATAACAAGTTCTCAAGTGATGAAAAGGTTACTATTTGTTCAAGCTGAGATCTTTTTCTTCTATCATTCTAGTCAAGCAAAGTTCAAGATCAAGGTCTCCTTTTTATCCCAGTCAGGCAATAAGACTGAATAGTCTCTAGTCTATATTAAGCTTCAATCCTTTGATTACAGTTAAGAATGTATTTCTCCAGAAGTTGTTGAAAAATATCACAATCAATGAGAATCTCCATTACTTTTAAGACCCTCTCACAATTATATGGCAAAAGAATTATTAGGAAATTTGATCTTTTGGATAATGGAAGATGTATACTAGTAAAATTTTTTTAACTAGGCATGACTACTGGAAGGTATTATACTAAAACAATATAACCTAATTTTTATTAGGTCATATAAGAACCTGGTATCCATTATAAGTTACTTCTCTATCACAGGTAGATAAAAAATTATTATCCAAAGAAGATTGAAACCAAGTGTATTCTGGAAGTAAAGGCTTTCACTAGGTGATAAGTTTTTTTAGATGGAATACAAGAAGAAAATCAAAAGCAAGAATAGACAAGTTTCTTAAATAGTTAGAAAAAAAAATATTCTAATTGAATATTTCTTATTGAGAAAAGGTCTTGAGAAGCAGGTCTTTGAAGGAAGCTGAAAATTTTTTTCAATTTTTATATTTTAATTTTCTTGTTTTTATTTAGACATTTTTAGATATTACCCTTTTCCTTTTTTCAACCTATCTTTTTATAGTTTCCTATATTCCAGTGACTTAATTAGATATACAGCAATAATAATCTGCTGGTAATAATATAGTGGACTAGAAGAGTTTTCAACCAAAGATACTATGAAGCAAAACATTGTTCTCAAGACTGAACTTAGAGACTTTTATACTTATGATGAGTTAATTAGATTAGAATAATAGTTTAATTATAGTATGTATTATGCTGCTTAAATAAAAATATACTTATATTTTCAATTAATTAATAAACCAACAATCTAGTCTAGCTATAAATAATGATGGATCCCTAAAGTATTTAGCATATAAAATTTCACAGATCACTTATGTCTCTTTTTGAAGGACAAAATTTATAATTCTTCACTTTAATAGGGACAAAAGTTAGGAAATACTATAAATTAATGATTTAGATAATGGAGAACAATTATAGATGGTTTTTTTATAGTTATTAATTTAAAATTTTAATTTTTCCTAGTGAGCGACATTTGATTTTTATCCTTGTCTCTCCTTTAGTGACCCATCTTTAGCTATAGATACTCAAAAAAAAAAAATTTTTTTTTAGTTCACTTGCTATATTTTTATTATAAATTTTAATTTTGTCAATTTTTAAATTATTAATTATATAGTTAAAAATTATAAAATTTATATAAATTATATCTTAATATTTATTCTATTTCTTATATTTTTTTAAAAAAATTTTTAATAATATATTATAAAGTTTTATTATTGTTAAATATTTTTATTTTTTATTAATTATCATATGATTTATAATAATAGTCAATCAAAATTTTCCAAAAGTAAAAATTTAATAAAGAAAAAATTTTTTTGTTTTTGTTTTTTTTTTTTTTTTTTTTTTTTTTTTTTTTTTTTTTTTTTTTTTTTTTTTTTTTTTTTTTTTTTTTTTT
>CAJVPT010004903.1:0-12846 GCA_910592055.1 Acaulospora colombiana | reverse complement strand
GTGATTGTTAATCTTATCAAATTTAGTCGCTCTTGTTGTACTGTTGTGATAGATCTTTGTCGAACTTATTTTGACAACAGCTTTATACAAGTGTATGTGTTTGCGCTACTTTGGTGAGGTGTTTTGATATGTGTGGCAATGGGATATGTATGTTAGGCTATTTAGACCTTGGGGCCTTTAATATTCTTCTGGGTCTTGAGGGATTTGAGGTTTGCTTGATTTATCAAGCAAACCTATTTGCTTTAAGATTCCTTATAGTGTTAAGAAAGGTGTCAACCTCCACTGGCCTGGCTGCAAGCTTTGTGAAGTTGATATTGGCTCCCCTTTTCTAACTGTGAATCAGTTTATGTTGATTTATTTCCTTCTTCTTAGAAAAGAGAAAAAGGCCAAGGTTGTTGATATATGTTATATTTTCTCATTGATCACCAGACAAAACTATACATGAAGTATTGTTCTGTGCTAAGATGTCTATTGTATATTGGTGTTGTAAGAGTATATGTCTTGAGTTGTGTATGTTGTCTCTTTTCTTGGGTGTATTGCCTAAAAAGAAAATTTCTAAAGATCTGAGGGATTTGCGGAAAGAGTTTTTTATTCTATCGATTTCTGATATGAGATATTCTATAGTTTGAAATAGTACATGGTTAATTATATATTTATACATTTTGTCTATTATCTATTTTCTTGAAAAAATGTTATAAAAAGAGTTTTATTTTAAATATAATTAAATTTCATTGATAAGCTTTTTCTTTTTTTGCTTTATACCATATTTCCAAAAATCTAATAGCTATTATATTTTCTGCAAGAACTATTTTATAATTATTGATTTTAATATTATAATACATTTAAGATAAGAAGTTCTAATTTTTATGGATTTACTGTAATATTATTTAGTTTATAAAATTATATACTAATTCTAATAATATTTTGCAGGTCTTCTTTGTTTTGCATAATAAAGATAATATCATATATATATGCTGTTATAGGAATATTTATCTTTAGAAAAGTGTTGTTATCAAGTATTGGTTTATTGCCATAAAGCTGATATTCTTTTATTCTACTGATATTTGCTAGTAGTGTATCATAATATATATACAAGAAGATTGGAAAAATAATGTATCTTCTTGATCTATTCTTCTTCTACATTGTGCTATTCTGTATTATTATAGTATATAATAACTGTATTTTATCTGTTCTTGAAATAATCTTTTATAAGGTCAATAGTCTTTGAAGAAATCTTAATTCTTTTTATAGCTGTGTAGAGTTTTTATATATTTATATTGTTATATATAGTATCTTGCTCATATCTTGAAAAAGTATGTAACATGGTTTTCTGTTTTCTCTCGTATTTTCTAAAGTTTGATTAATAATCAAAATTGATTTTTTAGTACCGTGTCCAGAAAGAACAGCCTAGTTGTATAGTAATAGGATTATGTGTTATATAAATACTTCTATGAACCTGCTGATAATGATTTTTATAAAGATTTTCTTGATTTATTCTAGTAAGATAATAGGATAGATAATGTTAATGACATAATATCATTCCTTCAGTTTTGTGATAGATAGACTGTTTCTTATTTCTATTTCTTTAGAATTCATTCTTTATTTGGAATTATATTAAAAAAATGTGAGTTATTCTAAAAATTTTATACTCATATGTTTATAGTTATGTATAATATATTAGATGATTTTAGCACTGATTTGTTACTTGTGTTGTTAATTATTCTTTACAACTCCTTCATAATAATAGAGGAGTTTATATTGTGATACTATTCAAGATTAATGTGTATTCTGGGTATACAATTATCTTACCAGGTGGGGCTTGTATATTCCTGAAAATATCTTTTTTTGGTCCAGTTTTCTTAAGTAGAGGTAGACTTTTTCCTTTATTTCTTTTGAATCTATAATGAAATAGATTTCATTATTATTTTTGTATTTTATTAGTTGGTGATGATGCTTCTTCGAAAACTTACTAAAATCAATCAATTTAATTGTTTTTTGTCTTTTTAGAACTAGTTATATCATATATTTTTTCATTTAATGATATCAGCTTTTATTTTATCCTTTATAACTTTGATTTTGATGGTAGTTTCTAGTTTAATTAAGTTGTCAAGTTCATCAGTTATTTGTTTTGTAATATGTATAAACATGTAATAGAGAAGTTGAACATTTTTTTGTATAGTATTAAGAAGGATACTATATTTGATGAGATTAATCTTCTTCAGTTAAGTTGCTTATAATACAACTAGTCTTATGTATTCTTTCAGTTAAAGTTAAAAAATAGAATATATGTTTGTGAATATATAAGCTTGCTTTTTTCATTTTTTTTTAAATTTGAAAATGTATTTTTTGATAGTTTCAAGATTTTTTATAAAGATTGTTACAAAGTTTATTTATATCTGGGTTGTCTTTTAATAGTTGTTTTTGCTATTATTCTTTATAAGAATCAATTTCTATTGCAAAATTTTTTTATTACTTCTTTATTGTTGATTATCAAGCAAAACAAGTATTTTTTTATGATCCATATAGTCAAGTTGAAGGCTTATTAAGTGTCAAGTTTCTATTAGGATTATTTGAACTCTATAATCTATGAATATACTGGATTTTTTTTGATAAAAGAATCAATAGTGTTTTAGATAAATATAGTGCTAATCCATATTATATCTATATGACTTGTATAATTGTATATTGATATAGTCTTTATTCAAGTGTATTCTTTATTGTAAAGATTATGAGTACAATATATATCTATTAGTTTAGTTTCTTGGAGTTGTATAAAGAAAGAGTTGAGTATATTTCTTTTGATTTTTCTGTTACTCATTAGTTTATCTTTGCTGGCATTAAGATATAAATTAAAGTCACTTTCCACTATAAAGTACTAGTTATCATAATTGTGCTGCTTAATCCATATGAGTATCTGTTTTTAATTTTTAATTTTTATTTTTAACCTGCAGTCTAGTCAGTATGATACATCTTTATTGTAAAATATATATATATAAAGATATTTATAAAATATTTTGACTTTTACATATTAACTTATCCATTATCAAAAAACTATTTCTCTAGATGCAACTTAGGAAATTGTCATGGGTCACATGGGTGATACAATTTATGCATAATGATCTAGAATCCAAAAATTTGGAAGTCTGGTATGAAAGATTGAGTGTCACAAGGTAAGAAACTATAGATAAGGCTTGAGTACTGATAAGGGAATTATGGGTATCTAACAAAGTATGAAAAGTTTAGCAAAGTTTAGAGTTTGTATAGCCAATTATAAAGTAGATAGCCCATTGTTAGTTAGAAAAGTACAAATAACCTATCAATGTATACTGAGAAGATAGAGCTAAATGTATTAGAAAATAGCTCTCATTAAGAATAGAAATAAGAGTTAGTGATATACTAAAGAAACAGAACACAATAAGAAACATTTATCTTTGGCCAAGTCAATTACCACGCCTCTCCCTTCCCTAAGTATTCTTTATAGAAAGTGTTTTCTTTTTTGTGTCATTTGTGAGTATTTGTGAGGTATCTAGATTATGTGAGGCACTAAAAATTAGTGACGGATTCGTTAGATTAGCCCATGACAGAATGATATTTTCTCCTTTACTAACTTGAATAAATTCTCTAATTAATAAAATTATTGTTTACAGGTTATTACTATAGATTATTCTAAATTTTGTTTACAGTTAAAAACCAAGCTATTTAGTATCATAATAAATCCAATTCTTAATGATTTTCATATACTTTTTTCTCTTATTTCTTTCAAAAGCTTTTTTCTTCAGGTCTTCTAAGAATGGTTAAGATTTTTTCTGCTCTTGTGTAATCTGTGCATTGGATCTATACTCAGGTTTTTTGGATCTTTTATCCTTTTCAATAATATTTTGCTTCCTTTTCACTCTATTACTTTAGTATCACAGCTATTCCAGATATATTTCTTGAAGTTTTTTCTCATTTTATAATAAAGCTTATTGATTATACTTTTTATAGATGCTGGAGGAATTTTGAGTTGTGTTTTAAGGTAATTCTTTAAGAAGGGGGTTTGTTTTTTTCTATATATCCACAAATAATATTGAAAAGGCTTCTATTAGATTGCTAGATCTTGTTTAGTCATCTATTGTTCAATTATCAATTATATGATGAACTTTTTTCTTGTCTTTAATTTTTTTATGGATATAATGATTAATTTTCTCTTTTGCTTTATGCTATATATTTTCACTAGTTTTTTTGATAGCTGGATATTTGAAAAGATGTTCTATTGTCTCTTTTTGAAGTTTACATACTAGTCAAGACATTATAGTAGAAATATCTAATTTTCTTTTCTTGAGTATCTACAATACTGAAAGTTCATTCTGAATTAAGTTAGTTAAAAGCTTTTGTTTTTATTAGCTTTGAAAAAGGTATTGAAGGTATTGGATAGATTTAATTGATTTTAAAAAGTTAACCAATTTATTATTTATCTTTTTAGATCCATAACTTTGAATTCTTTTCTGTACTATCCAATCTTTTCTGATTCTTTTTATGTTAAATGTTTTAACAAATCCTTTAATATTATCTCTATTGTATATTGCTCCATGTAATTATTATAAGACCTTTTCCTAATTCTGGTAGTTGATTCTAGATTATCAGATTCTTATATCTGTCTTGTTTAGCAAGCAAATCTATCTGATTATTGAATTTATTAGTCCTATGAACCTTAACCTTTGTAATTTCTATAATAAGATATTTCTTTTTTACTAGATCTTTGATTTTACTTCATATTGGTCAGTTGATAGTCTTTGTCCATCTCCTTGTTAATATCTCTATTTGTAAATTGATAAACTTCCATATCTTAACTGCAATATTACAATCAGTAAATATTAAAACTGTTGTGTTTAGAGAAGCAGTGAATAGTGCAATAAGAATGGCCAATATTTCTACCCTAGTTGCTGATGGCCATGTTGATATCCCTGCTAAGAATTGTTTTTCAACTTTGCTATTCTCTATTAGAACCCAAGCAAATCCATTAAAGTTTTTCATTTTTTGTCTATTTTTTATAGAAGCCATTTATGTAAAAAGAGAATTGATTAGCCATACTCCTTCTATTGTATTGTAGTATATTTATAAGTTTTTCTATATGTTTGATTGATTGGATGGCTTGTCTTATTAGTATAGCTTTCCAGTTTTTTACCTGAATTTTCACTTCTATAGATATGAAAATAGGTGAAATTGATATTTATTACCTTATAGTTATTTGTCAGTCCATAAGATTGCCTAGCAGGAGAACTTGTTTTACTTTTCTCAAATTTTTATATCTATTTAGTTGTGAAAGGATATGGATTTAGGATAGAACTACTTTTAATGTTTGAGATAATTTATTTGATTAAAGTAGTGTATGGTTTTTAGTAGGGTTATATAATAACTGATATGAGTTGAACTGAATTTTATTATTTGAGAATAACATCTTTCCTAATATATTAGTTGAAGAGCTGAAGTAAACTATCCAGTATATTTTTTTTCTATTTGGATATACTGGAAATATTTTAGTTTGTATATTATAGTTTATCTATTTTAGTTCATATAATGATTTTCTTAAATGGCTTGATTCTGTTACCTTTTATAAATCTTTTTATATCAAGAGGGAACTAGTTCTTTGCACTTGTAAAGAGAATCTGGATTGCTCTTTATTCTTTGAGTATTATTGTGATTGTATTGATAATTTGATTCAGAAACATGATTTTATGCTTACATAGTAATGGAATAACTTTTTCATATTCTTTATTATTTTATAAGATTGACTTAATAGATAGAATATCTTATTGGTAATTAAAGATTTTCTTTTATCTCTAACTTTGAAATGTAATTTGTGAATCTTTAGGCAAAGCCAATATTGTAGCTTCCATATTGCTTTTGATCAGCTTGTGTAAGTCTACAGAATTATCAAAGATATTTCTCGATTCCTAGCCTTTAATTTGGCTTTATTTTAATCAAATTATAGTTATTATGTCAGAGATTTCACTGTTATTAAGTTGGCAAAATAGTATTGATATGTGGCTTTCTAACTGTATTTCCCAAATACTTTTAAAACCATATATTTCTTTGTTGTGGATACAACTATTTGAAATTGTTTTATAGATTAAAGCTTTATTCTTGAAAACCTTTCTAAATATAACTATTATTTATCCCATATCTTCTTATTCAGGTATATAAATTGTATTCTATATTCTATTTTTGGAATTCAAACTCTATTGATAACATATTGAGCATGTTTTTCTGTCAACTTCTTTTTAGTTATTGTCTAAACTATTATTCTAATTTCTGATTTTATTGAACTAATCATATTCTAATTCTGTTTTGATCCTAATTAAATACCAAGAAATCTGATCTAATCCTTTTTGTATTCTACAGAACTATGGTATTCTTTATTCCAGCTTGAACCATTTCAGAGTCTTGAGAATTTTGATTAATAGTGAGGAGAATTGACTTTGACACATTAATTTATAAGTTATTTGCTATATAGAACTTTTTGCTTCTTCAAAACATTTTCCAGATCTTTTTTTTATTTGATAATTCAGGTCATATTATCCATATAGGAAATTATTACCTACCTTAGAAAGAGCTTGATCTTTTCTTCAGGTTTATAAAAATTGTGTAACTATTCTTCTTCCATAATATAACACAGTATAGTATTATTTTAAATTTTACATAGCAATGAATCATAAAAATTTTTCATAATAGTGAAAAAATTGTTTTTTCTTGATCTATACTATCTCTTGCAACTATTGGATTAGAGAGTCTATTGAAAAGAATAATGTTACAACTTTTGTTTAAAAAAAGATTTATTATAATCTTTTTGATAGTTGTCAGAATTTGAATTCAATCTATGTCTTTTTCAAGCATAAAAGGAGATATTGTATTATATATCTTGGCAGTGTCTTGAAAAATAATTCATGGTTTTTTTTTCTTTTCTTTCACTTCTTCAAAAATACTATTCAATAGATAGATGGGTTTTATTGTGCTTTCTCCTAGTAGACCAGCAAAGTTTGAACCATTAAGGATTTTGTGTTATTTATATATCATTGATAGACAATTGGTAAAAATCTTGATAAAATATTTTCAAGCAGTTTCAAGAAAAACAATAGATCTTATATTACTCAATTGATATCTTCAGGGCTTAGGTTTAGGGATAAAATAGATATTACTACTTTTTCATTTCTTAGGTATTTGTTCAGTATTTAAAACTTTGTTAAACAATAAGCATAAGGTCTCTTTTCCTTTAATACCTAAGTGTTTGAGCATTTCATAACTGATATATAAGAACCAGCTGCTTTTTTGTTTAAGAGATATTGCAAAGTAGCTTCAAGTTCCTCTATTTTGATTTCCTCTATTAGTGATGAATACCATATTGAATCAATCCATTTTTTAGGTTGATATTCTTTTTTCTAAGAGGAACCCAGATTTTCAAAGTTGATATTTTTTGATTTAAAAGCTTTTTTATGATAGTATTCAGTCTTTCTTTTGATGATTTAAGGATTAGTAGCTTTGTTATGGGTCACGTGGGTGATGCAATTTACATGTAATGGTCTAGAATCCAAAAACCTGAAAGTTTGGCATGAAAGATTAAGTATTGCAAGGTACGAAACTATAGATAAGGCTCAGATACTGATAAGGGAACTATGTGTATCTGAAAAAGTAAAGAAAGTTTAGCAAAGCTTAGGGTTAGTATAGCTAATTATAAAGTAGATAGCCCATTGTTAGTTAGAAAAGTATAAATAGCTTACCAATGTATGCCGAAAAGGCAAAGCTGAATGTGTTAGGAAAATAGTCCTCTTTGAGAATAGAGCTGAATGTGTTAGAAAAACAGCCCTCCTTGAGAATAGAGCTGAATGTGTTAGGAAAAACAGCCCTTCTTAAGAATAGAGATAAGAGTTAGTAATATACCAAAGAAACAAAACGCAATAAAGAGACACTTACCTTCGGCCAAGTTAATCACTACGCTTCTGCCTTCCTTAAGTGTTCTTTATAGGAGGTATTCTCTTCTTTGTGTCATTTGTGAGTATTCTTGAGAAGTTTGGGTCATGCGAGGTGCTACGGATTAGTGACGGACTTGCCGGGATAGCCCACGACATTATATATTACTGTTGTGATGTTTGGATGCTCTTTACTATTTAGTAAAAGAAACTTGGATGTTCTTTTAGGTGTTGTGAACCTTGAGTCTGAACTGATTTATTGGTTTTGCCTATTGTTTATAGAACTTATCTTAATGTCAAAAAAGGTGTTAATCTATACTGGCCTAGTTAAGAGCTTGGAGAGTTGAAGTTGGATCTCAAAAAGCTTATTGTGAATCAGTTTTCTTAAATTTTTCTTTCTTCTATAAAGAAAAAAAAATCTATAAAGTATGGCTGAAGTATGTTTGTACTTTTCTACTTCTTGTTGTTAAAAGATTAGATACTCTAAGAACTGGTCCTGTATTATTATTTCTTGTTGTTTTACTGGTTTTGTTAAAAGTTTTTTTTTGTGTTGTGGCTGGCTTCTTTTGTTTTTCAAGAAATTTATAAAAAAGAAAACTTTTAAGAAAACTGGAGATTAGATGAAAAAGTTTTTTTTTTATTTTTAAATCTTTTTATTTTAACTATACAAATATTATATATATATATATATATATCTTTTAATAAATTATTTAATAGTAGATTAAAAAAAAACTAAATTTAAATAAGTTATTGTTGGCTTCAATAGATTTTTTTTTTAATATAAGTTTTATTTTAATATAAAGAAATATTTAAAAATTGAATTTAGTTTTTATAATAAAAATATATATATAATAAAAATTTTATTTTTCTCTTAAATAATAAGTTGTATATTTTTTTATTATTATTACTTTTTTAATATTATTTGATATAGAGTTAATAAAACTATAAATTTTATTAAATGTAATATTATATTAAATCATAATAACAATTTCTTTTAACTTAGATTCAATTCATAATTTTTTATTTTTACGAATATATTATCAATTAAACTGAGATTGGATAATTGAAGAGATTATTTCATGGCTATATTCTCAAATTTAGATTTGATTTCTTTTTTTTTTTTTTTTTTAAATTACAACTGATATTAGATACGAGTGCTTTTATTAAGAATTAACTTAATATCTCAAATAATGAAATCCTTTGGCATTAACATCAATTATCTCATATAAACTATATATTTATATATACATACAGATTAATGATAATCTATTGTGATTTTTCTAAATAAACCTACTACTACTCAAAAAGTGGGTAGACCCAACTAGAAACCGGATGGTCAAATATACAGTTATAAATAGTGAAACAGACTAATCTAGCAATGAGCTTTTATAAATTTTTGTATTATATATTCGTTAAATTAGGCTGTATAGTATGTACCCAATGGAATTAATTTTACTTTTCAATACTTCTAAAAATATTATTTGCTTAGACCTTGGAAGGGGCACGTTATCTTCTTTGTCACCACCTGTGGCATTAGATCAGTTTCATTTGACCAATTTTCATTTAAGCAGAGCACCATATTAGAATATCCTGAGCTAAAAGAGTAGTTTGTGCTACAGAATCTGTCATACCAGGGGGTTGTAGACTTTTTATGGGAGTTAGACCAGAAGCCTTTTCTTGTGTAACCTTTCTTGCTTCAACCTGATTTCAACCCGCGATTGTCAAAAAGATCAGATATCCTATTTTTATGCAACTTAACTAGATTTGTTTGAAATCCAGATAATTGAATATGACTTTTACATGATAACCGGTAAACCTGATTAGAAGAATAATTTCAATTTTTGGTTCTTAAGTGGTATTGAACTACAGACATTGTGATTGTAACCTGGGAGCACTACCACTGGGCTATTGACCCACAGGTCTTTCAAATTTGATTTCTTTTGCAAGTTTCTATAGTATATATAAATAGAAATAATATTTTTTTATAAGATTGAATCTTTAGTGATTAAAATTATTGAATAAATATTATTCAAAATAAGGTTTCTATACTTTTTACCATTTATATGAAAAGATATGAATACAAATTATATCCATTCATATATTTTTAAACCATAATGGATTTGCATCTACTTTTAATGATTGCTTGAGTACAATCTGGATTATAAAGTTTACTTTTGTGATGCCAAATACAGATTTTTCTATAAAAGTTGATACTAATAGAAGATTTGTTCATCCCATATGACACACACATCTCCAAATTTTTTTGATAAAGTTTTGTTCACTTTAATAATTTAATTCTAATTTTTTAAAAAATAAATTATTTTATAAGAGGAATATAAGAATGGATGTCATTGTAAATAATCAGAATTTTTAATCATTTGAGACAATTTTTGACATAAGTTTCTGATCATCTATAGATAAGCCTTCTCTTCGTAGCACTTCTATAGCATGACGTTCACTGTCCATAGGATTTTTTTTTATTTCTCATTTTTTACATAGATCAGAATCAAAAAAAAAAAACCAGATTGCTATTGAACTTTTCACAGTCATTAAATTTTTATTATGCTACCTGATCATTTCTTCATTGTAACAGTTTCGACAAGTGAGAGGCATGATGTTAATTTTTTAAAGAGATTTTTTTATTTTCTTGGAAGTATTCGATATAAGGAATGTAAAGTTCAACATTTAAATTAGAATATTGTAATATATTCTAAAGATTAATGGTATAATAAATGATTTTATTCAAAGAATCTTTGATATGATGTATACATATTATTTTGACGAAATCGCAATAACGTGCTTGTCTGTTTCATACATGACATCAGTTCTAATAAGGTACTTCTTTCCACTTTCAACCAAAGCCCCTTCATGGAACAATGAATGCTCGAAAAATAATATTCTTCCAGTTTTAGGAGCGACCTTCACTTTTTTATTATGATATAAAAACGCGGTTTCTCCACCAACGAAATCATCATTCAAGTATAATTGAAACGATAAAAATGAAGTTTCGCTACCATCTGGCCGCTGATAGTTTCCATCCCCATGAGGTTTGAAATAATCCCCCGGATCATATCTCAAAAATCGGAACCTTTCATTTAATCCTACCGACGAATAATCTTCCCATTGGTCTGGCACCAGATGTCTGACACGAGACCATAATGCATCAGCAAGTTTCTTGTCGTCTCGCATGTATCGTGAACTCTTCCGCAAATCAGTAATTAGTTGTTGTCCTTTTCCAACGTCCATCATTGCCGGATTATAACCATTACTTTCAGAAAGTTCGATAAGTGCGGCACATTCTTCAGGAGTACACACGTGATCAATTGTATAAGCACAAATTCCATGACCTGATCCACGTTTAACATCGGAAATTCCCAAAGAAGACAAATCAACTCGAGTAGCCTTGAGTTCGCGGTTATATGAATTAGAAAGAATATTATACATCTTTATAGAATGAAAGAAGAGAATCAAGTCTTTTTATAATTCACCTTCGAGTTACTCGCACTTTACATGTAGTACGAATTGACAATAGGACTTCAAACTCCTATTTTCTACAATGGTGAATGATTAATGATTTCTAAATAAAGTTTATACCGGTATTGACCAGATTTGCGGTGCATAATATAAAATCCAAAGTTTCCATAAAAACATTCTTGGTTACGCAGTTGTTAACTTTTATAAGAATTGGTTTAGAAATATCATATAAAAATATTAGTGATATCATAAATTTTTCGTATATAATGATTAAAAATGAAAAACCGATAAGAGTCGTTACGCAGGTTGACATTGCTAAACTTTTTACACCTTGATGTGTGGTAGTTATGAAGTAAATTTGCGGTGTGATTTTAGTCGTCTGTTTTGGAACAACTTTAATGATAACTAACTTGTATTTTTTTTTTTTTTTTGCAATAACTCATTATTTATTGAGAGTATATAATTAGTCAAACTAATTCTTCTATCAATAAAATTATTAATATAACTTATTGTTATATTGTTTTGGATCTCTTTACTATTGAGCATAAGAGATTTATACATTCTCTTAAGTATTGTGAACCTTGAATTTGAACTGATTTAGACTTTTCTTAATATCAAGAAAAATATTAACTATTATTAATGTTATCAAAATTGAAATTGAACCTTAAGGAGCTTACTATAAATTAGTTTTTCTAAAGTTTTTTTTTTTCTGTAAAGAAATAATTATATAAAATATAAGTTAGTTTTCTTTATATTTATTTTATATTTCTTGCTAATAAGTTATTTATTTATTGGAGCTTAGTAACAAGTTGATGTCCTTTAATTATTTGAGTTCTTTTCTTATTTAAAGTTAGCTTCTTTTTTTTAAAGAAAACTGATAATTAGTAAAAAAAGATTTTTTTTTTTCAATTAGCATTAGTTAATATAAGTTTAAGTTTAATTTTGCTTAAATTAAATATATCATTTTATTAATAATATCTCTACTAATTTTAATTATTTTTTTTTGTATTTTTTTTATTTCTTTTTATTTAAATATTTTTTTTATATAGATTAAAAATTTTTTATATTATTTACTATATATTATATTTTTTATAGAATTTTTATTATTCTTTTTTTTTTAATCCACCATCAGGCTGACACGAAGAATTTTTATTATTCTATTTTTTTATTTATTTTTTGTTTTTATAAAGAATTTTTATTAAAAAAATATTGAATTATTCATTTTTTTATCTATTTAAAAAAACTAATATATTTTTTAAAATAATTATATCTTTATATTTTTTATATTTAGTAAAAAAATCTATTATTATTATTATTATTATTTTTTAACCCACAGTCAGGTTAGCTTGGCATGTCTTTATTGTATATATACAAAGATATTTACAGGATATTTTGACTTTCACATACTAACTCACCCGTCATCAAAAAA
>CAJVPT010004902.1:0-12847 GCA_910592055.1 Acaulospora colombiana | reverse complement strand
CCATTGTTAGTTAGAAAAGTATAAATAGCTTACCAATGTATGTCAAAAAGGCAGAGCTGAATGTGTTAGAAAAACAGTTCTTCTTGAGAAAAGAGCTGAATGTATTAGAAAAACAGCCCTCATTGAGAATAGAGATAAGAGTTAATGATATATCAAAGAAACAGAATGCAATAAAGAGACACTTACCTTCAGCCAAGTCAATCACCATACCTCTGCCTTCCTTAAGTGTTCTTTATAGGAGGCATTCTCTTCTTTGTGTCATTTGTGAATATTCTTGAGAAGTCTGGGTTATGCAAGGTACTACAGATTAGCGACGGACTCGCCGGGATAGCCCATGACAACGTGACATGGGACGTGAATGTATTTCCTAAGCTCCATAAGAACCTTAATCCATTATAAGTCATCAGCTAGTTGTGCAGGTGGATAAACATCACATGGATTGTGATCTTTTCTCTCATATCAACTCCAAAAGTGTCAAGGCTATGAATCAAGTACCTTTTGAGGCAAAGTTGGATAGATGAGTAGTTGTTAGATGTTTCTTTATTCCTTCCCCATTTTCATTTTCTTGTAAATATTTTCAACCTTCTCCCTTTATTTTAATTTTTTCTTTTAATACTAACTAGTTGCAAGACTAGTACAAGAGACCTCCAACATCGGATAGTGTTGTGACTTTTGTGTGAGTCCTGGCATATTAGGTCTCATAGTGGATGCAACAAGCCAATTAGTGGGTATATTAGTGTACTCTAGATAATGTCGATTCCTGAATATGGTGATAGGTGAGCAATGCACAGCTTGTGTATCTCACTAGTTCCCCACTTTGTTTTTAAAAGAGAAGTATTTATACTAGTTAGTTATATATTTTCCTTATCCTGGTTAGGTTAGACATAAATCGAGTCATAAAAATAAATAGCTCCCTATTCTATTTCTCTCTAGTGATTTGTAAATCCTTAGACAGTATGGAAAAGTATTTATCTCAATTGTTGCTAAATATGATCTTTTTTTAATAAAGCATTGGAAAAGGCATGGAATGAGCCAGTTTAAAATATATATATATATATATATATATATCACTATTTATATATTAATTTTGAAAGATGTTAGACTGTTCAGATTCTATTTGTATATATAAAAGGTATACTTCAGCATTTCATCAATTTTACTAATTAGAAGATTATTTTAGATACCATATAATAGTGAAGATAACATCTTCTTGATCAATTCCTTCCTGAATTGGATAAGGCTCTATATTATTGAAATAAGTTATTACTTAATTTTATTTATTAAAGAAACAGTTGTGAATAATATTAACTATCTTAGTTGAAACTTTAATCCTTTATAGAACTAGAGAGAGTTTATTGATTTTAATAGTATCATATGCTTTGCTTATATCTTGGAAGAATATATAACAAGATTTGTTAAATTCTCTTGTATCCTCAATAATATTGTTAATTGCACTAATAGGTTCTTTAATACTCTAATTAGATAATACAGCCTAGTTTTGTTTATTAAGAAATTTATGCTCTGATAGGACTTTCATGAATTTGTTATTGAGCACTTTTGTAAAGATTTTTTTAATAGATTCCAAAAAAGTAATAATTCTAATAATATTAATATTATATTTGCAGTCTTTTGGCTTGAGGATATAATAGATTTTTTCTTTTTTTCACTTAATTGACATTTCTTTACTGGTGAGTATGATATTGAAGAACCTAATATACCTTGAATACTGTCCTTGTACAAGTGCTTAAAGGCTATATATGAAATGTTCAATAGTCTTAATATTGATTTATTGTTGATTTTGTTTATAATTTTTTGGATTTCAGTTACTATGAACAGTTCTATCATCATTGAGTATCATTCTTAAGATATATTTTTTCTTAAAGAGATATTCTACTTTCTAGCTACTATCAGCTAGTTCTTGAATATTTCTATATTTTATTTACTCTTGAAAATGTATTTTGATAATTTGTTTAATTTTTTTAAAATTTATAATAACCTGTTTGTCTTTTTTATTTCTTGTAACTAGTTTTGTAATTATAATATTGCATTTAGGCTGATTAAGTAGTAATCTGATCATTTGTTTCTTATCAATATGATATTAGTTTTGTTTTTTTTACTTGAAATATTTGATGTCAGATTTGATTTTTGTGTTTAAAACCTTCTTGTATTTCTTCTTTTCTATTTTTATCCAGAGATCTATATTATTAATGGCTAAGTTGAGGTTGGTATTTTTATTTAATGAATTAATACAAATTTGATCTTTAATATTGTTATAAATAGTAGTTGTTCTAGTGTGGTCAAAGCTTGAAAAATATTTTTTAGATAGTTAAACTATTTTCTGAGTTCATTTAGTTACAATAGTAGGATAGATTTAATATTGAGCATTGTCTTATAATATTTTCTCATATTTTCTTTATAATGTATAATATGAGAGTGGACTATTTTCAATATCCAGTTTTTGAGTATTATTCATAACTTGTTGATATTTATTCCTACATTGATTATTTAATTCCATTATTGCTTATTGCTAATTATTTATTAAACAAACTTTTCTCAATTATTGTTCTATAGTAGTAGTCTAGTTCAGTCTAGTATTGTATAATAGATATTTAAATACTTGATGAAATCTCGAGTTGTTAGGTTTCAATAAAGGTAGTTACTATTTTGTAATCAATTGTAATAGAAGGGCTATTAATTATATAAGAGTATATTAAACATCAAGATAGGTGTGATGATATTTTGATTGTATTTATTTTTTTTCATATAGAGTTTATATGCTAGTTTGAGGACCATGTAAATTTTTTATTGTTTAAATTGTAATATCTGAAAGTATTAATCATGTTAAGATTTGTAAGATCTATAAAAAAGGAGTATAATTTGTTTACAAAGTTTCTTTTGTTCAAATTGTATTTGTTATTACTAGTATTGAAATATATATTAAGGTTATCAGCTATGATTATATATCAGTGTTCTTGTTTTCTTTGAGTTATAAAATTAATAATTGTCTTTGTTAACTTGGTTTATTGGAACTGAAAACTGCTGGAAGGTAGATATCAATGATACTATATAAATATATTGTTTTCTTGAGAATGTGAGATCTATATAAAGTATTCTATCTTCTATTCTTTATATGCTTATTATTTTATCTACTAAGTCATGTCTAAGTGCAATACTGATATCTGTATCTTTGTTTATTCTATCATATTATATTATATATTGATAAGTTTTTCAAAAGAATTAATATGTGTTTTGATTGGTTTCTATTGATATAATAATATCTTATTGATTTTGTTACCAAGATTTTATCCAAAGATTTTATTTTAATATTTCCTTTAAGTCTATATAGTTAAAGTTTATGATTGTTATATAGAATTTTTTTAAAGTATATATAGTTATGGGTTTGATTACTGTTTTTTCGATTGCTATGTCTTGATTCTTTCAAGTTATATATTTCTGGTATGGGGTTGAACAGTATTAAGAATGTGTTTAGTGTTTTGGAAGTTTTGCATTCAGGTTTAAGAAAGTATTTGGATTATTATGAGTTGTTTGTTGAGCATATAGATTATTGTTTGATTTATTTTCTTCATGGTCACTATTGATATTACTATAGTTACTACTCATTATTTAAAGTTATAATAGTTGTTGATATTGTTTAAAATAAAGAAAGTAATTGTATTCAAGATTGTGTTCATGTTATGATCCATTTTGTCTATAAAGAAATACAGTTATTGTTGTGTTTCCTGGATGTTCTATTGTTTAAGCAAGGAGCTTATATTACAAGATTGTTATTTGTTAATGATATTTGAGTCTTGTTCTATTTCTTTCAAGTATTCTTTATAATAATATTTCAGATTTGTGATCATTTTATTCAAGTTATTTACTATTTCTTTAATGCTAATAATTTCAGTCCAATTTCTTTTATTGTTATTAGGATATTTGTCAAGATTGTTTCTTAAGATTGCTATGTTAGTTTTTTATTATTTTTGAGAACTGCTATATATAATCTGTTATATTTTTTCAGCTAGCTTATAGTTTGTGCCTATAGATATTTTGATTTCTGATAGGTTTGTAATATGTATAGTATATAATTTGCTAAAATGCTTAGCCTATATTTTGTTATAATCTATCTATTGTTAATAGATTACTTTTCTTGAATATTATATGACAAGGTGATTATGTTAATCACATATAGTACAGTGTTTAGATTCTATGGATTTAATAGTAATATTAATTTATTCCAAATTGAAATTTTTGTTAAGTACTTCTTAAAATATAGTATCAGTTCTGAAACTGAGAATTGCAAATCTCTTTCTGATATAAAAATATAGCAAGTTTTGATATTAACTTATTATTAAATATATTTTAGGTCAAATGTAATGATATTGAAGAAAAGGCCTGTTAATTTCACTGTGGTGGCTATTTGTTCTTTTATTTGATCCATATTAAGTGCTACATTAAAAACTTAGACTATATCACCCTTAATTAGTATACATTCTTAGTTGATTTCTTTGATCTTATTATTCTTCTCTTAAAAAGTAATAGTTATAAATTGCTATATTTGTTGGATTCTTATAGTGATATTGTTGATTATTCCAAATTTAATAAAGATAAATTGTATATACAGTATATAAGTTTTGTATAGAGTAAGATTTCCCATATCTTGATATATATTTTTTAGTTTATAGTTGTTGAGATTTATATAAGTGAAATGCTTATTATTTATATTAGAAAGGTTAATAGTAATGGCTTCTTGTACTACCTTTTAATTACTAAAGATAACAGTGACATATGTAATGCCATTGTAATTTTGCTACAGATATTGAAAAGGTCTTTAGGAGAGTCAAGGACTTTTGTAAGAAAGATTTTTTTTTTCTAGTGATATCTCCAAGGATATCTTGGATCTTGATTCTGACTTTAGATTTTATCCTTTTATATTTAATGTTTAAATCAAAAAGAAATTTTGAATGTGATCTATAAGATTTCACTTTCTGACTTTGTCAAGCTAGACTGGTATCTATGGATAGATCATCATATATTGGTTTTATGTTTTCTTTTATATTATCTTTATCTATCTTTTTAATATTCAAGTTGATATTTTCTTCATTATATTGTATATAAAAAGAGTGATAAGGACTTAATGTTTTTTTTCTTTCATTATCTGAGACACTTGTTAAGAAGCTTATTGAATGGTAAAATATTTAATAAGAGAAGCGGAGTCTTATTATACTTGTTTGTTCTATAGGCTATTATCAATAACTTGTTTTAAAAAAAATGTATTGTCTTAAGTAGTGGTTTTGATGTTTGTTGCTATCTAGCTATTAATGTTGTATTTTTTAACAATATTGTTATAATAATATTGAGTTTGGACTTTTTTGCCTGGATCAGTTTAATTTTTACTCTAATAGGGTTAGCCTTACTCTTGAATATATTGTTTTTTTATAGTTGGACCTAAAGTTGAAGTTTATATTTTTGATTGTTTTATTTATAGTGTTTAACTTTCTAGTTTGTATTATATTATGAATGAATAAAAAAGAGTACAGTTGCTTCCAAATGTTTGAGTTCACTTACTATATTTTTATTATAAATTTTAACTTTGACAATTTTTAAATCCTTAAATATATAGTCAAAAATTATAAAATTTATATATATTGTGCCTTAATACTTATTCTATTTCTTATATTTTTTTAAAAAAATTTTATTATATAATTTTTAAAGTTTAAATATCTTTATTTTTTTATTAATTATCATATGATTTACAATAATAGCCAATCAAAATCCTCTAAAAATAAAAATTTGATAAAGAAAAAAAATTTTTAACAATAATAAAACTTTCAAAATTATATATAAAAAATTTTTGAAAAAAATAAAAGCAATAGAATAAGTATTAAGGTACAATATATATAAATTTTATAATTTTTGACTATATAGTTAAGAATTTAAAAATTGTCAAAGATGAAATTTATAATAAAAATATAGTAAGTGGACTCAAACTTTTTGAAGCAACTGTATATATTATTATTGTTAATATTGTATATCTATTATTTATCTTTTGGTATTATAGTTGTTTTTTTGAAAAATTTGCTCAGTTGAAAAAATATATTTTCAATAATATTATTAGAATATGTGAATATAATCTATAGAAACTTATTTATATTCTTAAAATTATTATATTTCATTTTTAAAAATTATTTTTATTAAGAATAATACTTTTCAAGATCTGTGAGTCGATAGTATAGTGGTAATACTCCCAGGTCACAATCACAAGATCTAAAGTTCAATACCACACAAGAACCAAGTGAAAAATTAAGCCACAAGGTGATACAAAGATCTTATCCTCCCCATGATAATGATCAAGTGCTCCATAAGACAATAAGGAGAACCCATTTGCTTATCACGCCTATAGTAAGAATGATAAATCAACATATTTTATATAAGGCTAGCATGAGTAATATGAGCCCTCTATACACAAAAATTTCAGGTATTTAACAGGAATGTAAAGAAGGACTCTACTTACTTATTGCGGCTATAACAAGACAAGATATACACAAGGTTTTCACAAGCATGATCAAAATAAGTAGTATAAAGGTCCCCAAAGTATAAGAACTGATTATCCATAAAATAGAAGAAGAAAGATCCAATCACTCATAAAATAATCAAACATGCCCATGGTGATACCGAAAAAACACAAAACAAGTCTCAACAATCAAGGCAAACAAGGTAAGGATCATTGTCCTTTACACAGAACCAAGCTCCAATCAGTACAAGACAGGTATCATACATATGACAAGTCTCCAGAAAAAATTTAAGTACTAATGGAGTCAATAGGATTCTATATAAGAAATCCCTAAAACTGGTAATGCTGGGTATCTTAGATAAGTTCCTGATATGTTAGTTTCCCTATAACAAGGGAGATAGCAAAAAGTCATTCAATAGATCACAATTCTAGGAAGTAACATTTTTGAGTATAGAGGTAAAAATTTAATGGATTACTTTATTAAATTGAATATATAAAGTTTCCTCAAAACCTTAGCTGAGTTAGAATTAAGAGAATAGTTCTATATTAGATGGTCACATAGTTACCCCATCCTAGTTGGGTGAAACATAAATAGATGCCCCTGTACTATTTATTGATCTGTAAATTCTTAGACAGTATGGTAATTACTTATCCCGGTTGTTCCTAGAACTTATCTTACTCTAATAAAGTTTTGGAACTGGTGCAAGAATGAGCTAGCACTTAAAAAAAAAAAAAAAGAATGATACTTTTAAAAATTTAGAATAAAATTAAAATAAGTAAAATTTTTCAAAAAATTATTAAAATAAAAGTTTCAAGAGAATCAAGTAGCTTATAAAAAAAACTAGCTTTTTTATTATAGAAAAACCTCTATAAACAATTTATTCAAAGATAAAAAAGATTTAAATATTTTATAAATAGGTTTTTTTTTAAAAAAACTTTCTTATTATTAATAATAAAAATATTATTTAACTTTTTTTTGATTACTAGAAATAAAGTTTTTGAATAAAAGTTTAATAGTAATTTTTAAAAATACTCTTTAAGTTGTTTTAAAGATAGTAGCAAGATTTTATTAGTCCAAAAGTTTGATAAATATCTTTTTTGTATATGTTTAAAAGTTAATACAAATGATTAAAAAATTTTATAATTATAAAATTTATATATATATTTTTTTTTAATATAAAAATTTTCAAGTTTATTTTTATTTTTATTTTATCTAGTTTTTTCATTATTATTATTTACAATTATACTACAAAAATATATCTTTATTAAGATATTAAAAAGATATTAAAATATTTTACAAACTATCACAAAGTAACTAAATTGGTATAGTATATTATTAATTAAAGGACAATACTATTTAAAAAATATAAAAAGTTTACTAAACTAGTTTAAACTAAACAAAATTAAGTTTCAATTAGATACTTTAAGTCAAATTTATAATATTACATTCCTTCAATAATTTGATACTAGAATTTTGAAACTATTAGAATTATTATCAATAGTTTATCATTACTATTATTATTATAAATCACTAAAGTAACTGGAAAAGAGAAAAAAAAAAAACAATTTAAAATATTTCAAAAGATTCTTTTGTCTATTTAATAATTTCTTTCCAAAAGAGATTTATCTAATTGAAATATTCTTTATACTTTGATTAAGTCTTAGAAAAGATTTCTTTTTTGTTATTATCTACAATATTATAACTAAATAAATCTATTATTTAAACAAATACCAAATTAAAATATTTCAAGAAAAACAGAAAACCTTAACTTTTTTTTCTTAAAAAAATCTTTTCACTACTTGAGAAACTTAGATAAAAAAGGAATTAGCTATATATATTATCTTTTATAATATCTTTTAATATCATAAATATTTTATTATAGAATTTGCTTAGTTAAAGAAAATTATTTTTTAAGACTTTCTTTATATATTGCTATTAATTTTATTAAATTATATAAGTATAATTAATACCGTAAGAGCTTGTTTATTTTTTTATAAATTAATGTGCTTTATATTAACCAATTATCTTTAATAAGAATTTGGATTATCTAAAATTTAGGATCAAATTAAGGTAGATAAAATTTTTTAGAAAATTATGAAAGTAAAAGCTCTAAAAGAGTCAAGATAGTTTGAAAGAAAGAAAATAAATTTTTTAATTGCATAAAACCTTTATAAACCCTTGTTTCAAAGGTTAAAAAGATTTTTAAATACTTTATAATCTATTTTTCTTTTTTTGAAACTTTCTTTTAATTATCAGAAGTCAAGTTTTTGAATAAAGAGATTAATAAACAATAAGAAAAGAATAGAAATAACTTTTGAAATTATACTTCAAGTTGTTTTAAGAAAAGTAATAAAATTTTATTAGCAAAAAAATATAAAAATTTCTTATAAACATTATTTTTGTATATAGTTAAAGAATTAGCAAAAAAAGTTAATTTATTTTAATTTATTTAATTTAACTGGTAACATATTTTATTATAATAATTAATTATTTAGTATATAATATTAGCACTAATATCCTTAGGTTATTTGTTTAAACTCTTTTTGCTGATTTTCTGATAATATACAAAAAATATATTTACTAAAAGTTTTATACTTCCTTGTTAATAAAGTCTTTGTATTTTTATTAAAATAATTTGAAGCTTATCTTCACTTATTTTTATTATCTCCCCTTACTTGTTTATAAATTTTTTTGAATAAAAACTTGGATCTCTAATGATCTGAGAAGACACAAGTATGTACTTCTGCTACTAAAGACAAGAAGGTTTTAAAAAGTAAAAAGATTGACAAGTTAAATGTCACCTTATAAAGTTGGAAGTGACAAGAAATAGAGATTTTGTTAATAGGAGAAGGCTTATTATCCACCTTTTCACATACTATATTATACCCTCGTTTTTTATGATTTTCTTGAGGGATTTTGCCTACATCAATTTTATTCTGAATTTCTAATAGTACAATATTACCTGGTATCTGATTGATTAACATTAAATATATCAATAGTTAAATATAAACAAGTTTCTACTAATTACTTCATATGTTTTAATAATATTATTGGTGATTAAAAGAGTTGATTGGTGCTTTGCATCTATTTTACTCTTCAAATTGGGTTAATCTATAGATCAAGTTCTATGAAACCAATAAGATATAAGTAACAAGTTTTCAGGTGATAAAAAAGCTATTATTTACTTAAGCTAAGATCTTTCTCTTCTATCATTCTGATTAAACAAAGTTCAAGACCAAGGTCTTCTTTTTATTCCAGTCAGGCAATAAGATCAAACAGTTTTTAATTAATGCTAAGCTCCAATCCTTTAATTACAGTTAAGAATATATTTCTCTAGAAGTTGTTAAAGAATATCACAATTAATGAGGATTTCTATTACTTTTCAAAACCCTTCTACTATTACAAGGCAAAAGAATTGTTAGGAAATTTGGTCTTTTGGATAATAAAAGATTTATACCAGTAAAATTTCTTTAACTAAGTATAGCTGCTAAAAAGTATTATACTGAAACAATGGTATTATCACCAACTCTTTTTTATAGATCTCTGATTACCATTTTTAAAGAAGTGTTCCTTCAAAACTTTATGTTTGAAAGTAATTAAACTTCAAAACTTTCTTTAAAAACACTTGCTTTACTTAGAAATAGTCATATTTTACCCTTCTTGTTTACTTTTTCTCTTCAAAAACTTTCTACTTAAGAAGTTAATAGCAAGAAAGCTTTTCTAGGAAGAAGAAACTAGATAAAAAAATACACTTTTTCTCTTCCTTATGGAGATTCCAAAGTCTAAAAAGAAGTGTGGGTCAATAACTCCATACCAGCCTGAAAAACTGACATTACTATTATAGGCAGAAACAGTCTTTCTCTTAGTGTGTAGCATTTCTTTCTTAATTTTTCTAAGGGATTTTGTCTACCCTAGCTTGACCCTAAATTTTCTATTATACCATATTTTGAATGGATTGATTGACTGAAGATTGGGATTGGTTGCTCCATGGTTAGCAGAAATATAAACAAGAATACACATGACATGTGATGTGAATGTATTTCCTAAGCTCTATAAGAACTTTAGGTCTATTATAAGTCATATACTAGAAATACAAGTGAATAAACATTTCATGAACTGTGATCTTCTCTCTCCTATTACTCTCTAAAAGTGTTATAACTATGTAATAAGTACCTTTTCTATTGGAATAGAACCTCAAGAACTTATACTACTTATGAAGATACAACTATTCTTCTATTTCAGGATTTTTCTATATTGATCCAAATAGTTTTTTTACCCTCGCAAAACACAAAAATACTATTAAACTCACATACTCTCTTTGAATACATTCAATATTGATGACAGGCTGTAATCACTAGGATCAAAAGAAAGGTGTACTTTTCCTTTTTTGAAACTAGCAAGTCCATCATAACATGTTAGTTGGGAGGGATTTGAAAGTATTGAAAATTCAATAAGGGATGTCTAGTTTTTTCTAGATAGTAGTAGTAGTGGAAATTTAATCCAACCAGATTTCTCCGGGCAATAAATCACTCAGTAAATCCATTAAAGGTTGAGTTTTAGGGAGTTTAGTGATATAAATGATATATGGCTCCATGTAATAATCTTTGTAATCTCTGCATTAATTTGTGTATTATTTTATAAAGTCAATAAATATGATTGAGCTTTCATTCCAAAAAAAAAATAATAATAATAATACTAAAACAATATAATCAGTTCTTATTGGGTTATATAAGAACATAGTATAAGTCATCTCTCTATCACAAGTAAATAAAAAATTTCTGCTTAAAGAAGATTAAAGCAAAGTATGTCCTGGAAGTAAAGATGGGTTTTTAAAAAGGGAGGCAAGAACAAAAATCAAATATTCCTTACTAGAAAACATTAAAAATTTTAAATTAATAACTATAAAAAAACTACCTACAATTGTTCTCCATTATTTAAATCATTGATTTATTGTATTTTTTGACTTTTGTTCCTATTAAAGTGAAGTGTTATGAATTTTGTCTCTCAAAAAGGGACATAAGTGATCTGTAAAATTTTATATACTAAATACTTTAGGAATCCATTATTATTTGAAAGTAAAGATACTCACTAGATAATAAATCTCCTTAAACAGTATACAAGAAAAAAATCAGATCATGAATAAATAAGTCTCTCAGATAGTCAAGAGAAGAAAAGATATCCTAATCAGATATTTCTTATTGAGAAGAGATCTTGAGAAGTAGATTTTTGGAAGAAGCTGAAAATATTTTTTTCTATTTTTACTCTTTAATTTTCTTAGACATTTTTAGATATCTATAAATTTTAACTTTATTAAATTTTAAATTGTATAATTAAAAATTATAAAGTTTATATACTGATGTTATATTTTAATACTAGTTTTATTTATTATATTTTTTTAAAGTTTTTCATATATAATTTTTAATGTTTTATTATTACTAAAATTTTTTTTAATTTTCAAATAATTTTAATTAATTGTTATTATAAATAATAATCAATAAGAAAATAAAAATATTTAACTATAATAAAATTTTAAAAATTTAAATAATTTTTTTTAAAAAAAAATATAAAAAATAGAATAAGTATTAAAATATAATATATATAAATTTATAATTTTTGACTATATAATCAAAGATTTAAAAATTGAAAAATTAAAATTTATAATAAAAATATAATAATTGAATTCAAACATTTAGAATTGACTATATATAAATTAGATATTATAATAATTAATATATTAAAAAAAAAAAAGAATTAAAAATTTATATAAATAATATTTTAAAGTTATTTAGAAATTAAAAAAACTCTTATAAAAAGTTTTATTAATAAAAATAAATAATTAATTTTTTAATATAATAAAAAAAAAAATAAAATAAAATATTAAATTTGAAAAAAGAAAGTTTTCATATTCAATAGATAAACTTATAAATAAAAAAACAATATTTCAGATTATAAAGCTTAGCTAATACTGTAATAAAGAATATATAAGAATATTTTTAAAAAAATAATATGATTAATTATTAAAATTATTATATATAGTATTCAAAGAATTTATAGTTTTAAATTTTTTGAATAAAATATTTATATTATATTTTTTATTTTTGAAACTTGAATTTATGATCTAATTAGAGTATTAGTATCAATAATGTTTAACTTTAATTAATTAAAATAAAAATTTAAAAAGCGGTTTTTTTAAAAAAAGTTTTGTTTGATATTTGAGAAATCTAATAAAAGATGAGAATTTATATATTGTATATATTTTTTTTTTTTTTTTTTAAAAAACACACAACGTTGCCCATTTTATTGATTATATGCGTTACATGTACTCTTGTTTA
>CAJVPT010004901.1:0-12848 GCA_910592055.1 Acaulospora colombiana | reverse complement strand
ATCCAACCCTTTTCTATACATTTATGTATTAGTTCAAATTGATTTCTATCACTAACATATATTCCTCTATAATACCACTTTATCAAATACTTCTTTTTAGTCAATATTGGTATATACCTATTATCTTGTGATAATATCAAAAGTTGTCCAATCTTCAATCACTTAGGGCTGATAATAACCTGAGTGTCTTATTTCTATTCATGATTATATATCCAGGTTCTATTCCCTTATGTATCATCATAATTTTGTCTTTCTTATATATGTAAATTCATTAGCATAATATCATGTAATATTTCTATTCTTTTTTAATATAGATACATATTCTCCCTATCAATTTCTCATGTACAAACTTAAAAATATTTCACTCACAGGTAACAACAGTGCATGTTGATCTGTCATCAATACATCCCATATAGGATCCACAAAATTAAATAGCAGAGGGTATAAGTATGATTCATTATTTCAATTATTTCTAAATGGTAAATTTGATTATGAATGTACTCTTGAGTCAATAGGTTTTGTGATGGTGGTCTCAATATAGATGCCTTATTCTCTACATTCTATAAGATCACATATGGAGATAGAAATCGAGATCTTTGCAATAGTGTTCAAAATCACTGTCATAAAGATTTTCTTGATCCAATAAGTGAATGATTTCTCAATCACGAATATCCCCTTATCAATGAACTCCATACATTTTCATCTTCAATATCTACCATATTACTGTTCTCATCCTTTCATCTACTTCTATCAACCATATAATTACCTCGTGCTGGAGTCAATTGTGAGGATATTTATATTTGACTTGCTAAATCAGATTGTCTTTGCAATAACTAATTATATTTCCTTCGATCCTGAGATGTGACTGAACTTTGTATCAGATTAAATCTTGTCTGTCACAACAAATCATCAGAATCAATATTTTCTTCTTCTCTTTTATAATCTCGACCTCAAGAATCAATAGGAGAATTCCCTCCACTCACAAAATTCAAACACTATAATAAAATAATAATAATAATCAATTTCATCTTTATTTATTTTTTTTAAAAAATACATCACACTTATTTATACTTATTTTTTCTTCTCCTCCTCTTTTGACCACATCAACTTTTCTTTTTATGATGTCTCTTATTTATCTATTCTCTTCTCTCCAACTTATAAATATTCTCATAATGATCTTGTATCAACGATTTCAAATATATTCCTCTTTTATATCAACTCATGATTTCTTCTTATTTTCTCAATATTAGAATATATCTATTATCATGTGTAATAGTTAACAATTGTTCAAGCTATTGATTTGGTAGTAGTATTATATATAAGGATGGACATTAATTAAAATTACTTCTTAAATAATCTTGTTACATGGGTTTATGAACAGATTGAATCAAATTTTCTCTTTGCAAATATATCCTATTATCTTATTTACTCATCAACCCATGTCTCCTGTTTAATATTGGTACATATCTCCTTTTCTTAGTTTTCATATACAAATCCAGAAGATGAATCACTACACAAGGTCCTCCATCACCATCCTGACCATACACCACCAATATAAACTTTAACAACAACAACATTAGAATAAACCATATCTTTATCTTGGATAACCACAATCACAATATTGACAAAATCTGATTCTTCATTATTGATATTCTTTTTGTCTCTTATATTTCAACCTCGAATTAACAACAATCAAATTTGATAAAAATAAAATAAAAAATATGATAATATAAATTTTTATCTCTCAACTTTATTTCACCAAGATAATTTATATAGGTATTTATATAATTTTAATTAAAATCCCAAAAGTTAAATGATATATTATCCTTCTTATTATCCTCCTTATTATCAGATCCTTCCTCTTGTCTCTGTTTTATCAAAGAAATAATCAATCAATGTTTATTATTACCCAATATCACCCTTATATCAAATTTTGGTTCTTTTGTAACCATCTCAGTTTCAGTTACTATTTTTATATCCAAAGTCTTTCTATCTATTTAATAAAAAATTAATATTCACTTTATAAAAAAATAATAACAATGTTTAATTAATTCTTACACTTCATTTCCTGTTAAAGTTGGAACATCCAAAGTTGTCAGTGTTATATTAGATCATTTATATTTCTTTTTTGATTGTATATATATTTCATTATCATCATATTCAACTTTTTCCCTTATTGCATGTTTTTTAGTAATCTTCTTTTTAATTGATTTCAACATATCTTTCATTTTTTGCATCTTCTCATTTGCATTATAACAATTTATAAAATTTGAATAAAACAAATACCCTTCTATCTTCTAAATCACATATCCTGATTTACCAATCATTAGAAAAGAACTACTATCAACATTGTTGAAATCTCGAATAAGTCCTAACATATGTCTTTTTTCCTTGTCACTCATGTTGTGATCTCATAATTCTAAATTCATCTATATAATTAACTAATACTATGTATCAATAAAATCCAGTTTGAAATTTTGCATATTGATTATCTTTCATTCTCACATTAGTTACATATTAATATTTATTAATATCTAATGCCACACACATAGTATATTCTGTACTATAATACAAAATATTGCAATCAATCACATATTCTGATTATATATCTTATTTAATAATAGTTTTATTCTACTATATCAATAATCATTAATATACTTCAACAAATTTTCAACCTTAATGTATCTCAAAACCAAAGGAGCATTTGATTCTTTATATATTATATTCTGTTGAATGATCATTATCCATATTATCATCTGATCCATCAAAGTATCTACTTTAAAAGGACTCATCAATGAATTATTTATTCCAAACTTCAATAATTGTATACAAATAAGTGACTCATTTTTATGATATATTCTAAACTTGAGCAAACATTAATAATACAATATGCAAAAATCTTTATACTTTGGATTAAAATTCTGAAACAACATCTTATAATTATATCAAATTCTCAGAAATAGCAAAAATGTAGTTTTGCCTTTATAATTTTTTACTGGTTTATAAGTATCATATTCTTCTATAACTGTAATTGGAGAACATTAATATTTATCTAATAAAGTCTTTAATACCTTCTTCACTCCATAAATTTGTTTCAATGTTTTCCATTATTGTTGTTTTGATTTACAAAAATTAGATTTGGTTATGTTGAATTAAAACAATACTTACAATTCCCTTCGCATGTACTATACTCGAGATTGAAACAACAACTATAATAACTATGATTACAAGTAAATATATTTTTATTACTCAATTCTATATTATTTGAACTATTCTTTTTTATTGACTTTTCAATACTGATTTTTTTTGCATTTTTTGTTAATACCAATGTCTTTATTGCCTTTACAGATGTTTTTAGTTTTGATTTTAGTTTTTTTTATTATTTTTGTTGATGTCTTTTTCAAATTTTTTTGTAACCTTAGTTGCCTTGTATTTTTTATAATTTTAGTCTGTAACATTTACATAACTATCCATTAAATTAGTCACATTATTCAACTTATTTCCAATTGCAATCAATATATCATAAATCAAAGACTTGAAATGTATCAAAATTTTAATTGAAATCTTAATTTCACAAAAAATATGTAATATATCACAAATATATTGATAATAGTCAACAATATTATCAAATTAAGTATAAAAAAATATTGCAATATAATATTCAATTTTTGACAACCCATTTAATTTCAAATCATATTAATCTCATGTTTATTTATAATTATCTCATCAAGATATATAATGGCTCCCATAAAATAATATGTAAAATATATATGTAACAATACAAAAATTATGATAAGAATAATAAAGTTATTCAAATATAGTTATCAACCAGTATACATGTCCATTAAATTATGAATCAATTCTTCCAATGTCTTCTTTCTCTTTAATCCCAAGATTTTACTAATCTTTTTTCTCAATTCATCTATCTTTCTTTTTAAATCCTTGATGACAAAATAAGAATTCATCTTCTTACAAATCGATTCAAGATCAATTGACACATTAACACCATTATGCCATATCAATTCATGAACCTACACCTCTAAAGTATTATTATTCAAATCTTTTGATGAATCCAAATATTCATATATATCACATCTCATTCTATATATATTTTAATCAATTTATTAAATCTGAGTTCAGAACCAACCTTTTGAGAAATCAATTTCACATCATCCAAAACCTGACCTACATTTTCACACAATGTGTTTATAATAGAATTATAGAATATTTCATTTGAAACAGCAGGTGTCATAGTTATGTTGATCAATCTATAAGTTTTACAAATATCATTTATCATGTCAATTATTTCCTAAGTTTTATCTGCAAGTTACTTCTTGAGTCTCTCGTTTATGGCTCAAAGCCTTCATATTTCAGTATCTAGATCTTTAGTATCTATAATTTCATAACCATTTCTTATAACAGTTGTTAATTCTCTCCATATATTATATCATCTCTTAACCTAGTTTTTTTAAAAGTCAATGACCTGATATAAGTGTAATGTATTAAAAGGGGTTGGAATTGAAGTCAGTTCTGGGATTTTATTTGTAAAATTAATTTAAACAATTACAATCAATCTTTTATTTATAAGTAACATCCTTAAAATACTTAAAATTATTTATTTATATTTATATTTTATTTAACAAAACAATTTATAATACAATATCTTTACTTTCTTTTATAGCTATAACTTTTTACCCTCACATTCCCACTAATCACACCTCTTCTAGTTATATGATTAATATGTCACCTAATCAATCTCTTCTTTTTTGATATAGCCTTAATCTTTTCAAATAATTCCTTTTTCACACCTATCATTTTATCCAATTGTCATTGCAAATAATCCTTGCACACACTCACATAAATAAATTTATCAATATACTTATCATATTTATAATTCTGTTTTATAAATTTTAATTCACTTAGCATTCTTGACAAATTATTTATCAACACAATCTTCATCAACAAACTTACAAAACCATTGATATCACAAATCTCATATTTACAATTTTCAGACATTTTAATATTATAACAATTATATATGTCCTTTATTTATACTTTTTCAACTTTCATGTCTCAATATCTCCTCAATATCTTTCAACTCATTTACAATCAATTACATCATATCCTCTGAAGAAATATTATCAATCGTTATTTAGAATATCTGTCATATATTCACAACAATCTCTTATTCTGTTCAATTTCTAAATATTCGTTATTCTCAAAAATTATAACACCTTTCTTATTACAACTTATATATATCTCTTTTAACTTTTTATTAATCATCTTGGCCTCTCAATCTATCAATACAAAATTGATATACTTTATCTGTATCATCTGAAGACTATCACCTCCCATATTCAAAGAATTCAATGTTTCAATTGAAAATATCCTATTATTATATATGCATCTCATATATAATAACTCAAAATATCCATTTATGAGATCAACAAAATTACTAGTTCCTAAATCTTTCATTTGATATGTGAGGATAACATACATCTGCTCCAATTTTGCCTTCATACCTGCTATTCTTATTTTTCTCTTAATCAAATACTTGCTTTATTTATATTTTTCATTCAAACATTTTCTTAATAATTTATTTCAATCTATTTGTCAATTTCCAGAACCTCCTGATCATATTTTGTCACTTTGATATGATTGGAATATTATTAACATCTTTTTTTGATATTCTTTTAAAGAAGCAAATTTAGTTTGTTTTGTTTGAAGCTGACCTCTCATAAACTTGTAGTTCTTGACTTTATAATTCTATTTTTCTTTTTAGTTTTCTTCTGTATGATGTCTTCATTGCACATGTTTTTTATTTATTTTAATAACATATTTAATATAAAACTAATTTTTTATATTGCATTTCATTCTGATTCCCAATTGTTACTCAAGCATTGTAGCAAACAACATTTCAATTTATTTATTTTTTAAAATAATCTTTAATACTTTTATTATCTAATTTAAATTTAAAATTAAAATTTTTTATAGATGGTTTGGTTAAAGATAAATTAGTCAACTCATCAGCCTTGTTATTTTCAAAATCTTCTAAGTGTTCTTTTATATATTTAAATATAACTTTTTCTTCACTTTTTTTAATTAATTCATTTATATAATTAATTAAATCTTGGATTCTTTTTTAAATAAATGTAAATTTATAGTATATAAACTATCAGTATATATCAATAAATTTTTGTATAAATAATAATATATATTTTAGCTCAATTATTAGTTTAAAGATTTCCTGGAAGTCTCATTGATTCATCTTTATATTCACCATTTGGCCAATATATATCAATATCAACCTTTGTATTTGGATATTCATTAAATTCATATACTCCATCAGTATACACTTTCAAAGAATATTTAAATTTATCTTTTCTTATATATATTCTTAGCATTTTTCTTGTTATTAAATTTTTTAAATATAGAATCTGGAACTTTATAAATTTGTTTTTTACATTTCTTCCATATATAATATATACCAGGATTTTTTTTCAAAATGAATAACATAGTATCTATTTGCTATTTTAAACATTTGGATTTATAATACAAATAATTATAAAATAATTACAATTATGAAAATCAGGACAATTCACCCATGTGCAAAGTGAGATAGCTGGTAGAAAATGAAAGTTAGTATAAAATTAGAAAATAAATATCGAATTAATATATGACTTGGGATCATCTTTTCGCCTTTATTTTAATAACAAATAAAAAAAATATATTTTTTTTTCTTTAATTTAATAAATAATTACAATGAAAACAGTGTTTTTATATATCTTCAAAAACATAGAGAAGGGGTGGTGTGGATACAAAGTTTATATATTTTATCAAAACAGAATATTAATTACTTTTTCAAAGACATGAACTTGATATCCATATATTTTTAATTTGATATTTCTTTCAATAATCTTTTCTATCACCTTTCAATTCTCCAAATACATCTTGTAATAATGTATACAATAAAACATCATTATATTATTCACCATATATCTATACAATCATGATGTTATCATGTCATTAAATTGAATCATATAATTGGTCTGTCTCCTCTACCTCGATCTTGATTTTCATCACAATATATTCATACATATCTTAAGCAACAATACTCCACACTATAGACTCAGTAACAATAAAACACATATTTATTCTCCTTCTTATACATACAATATGATTGATATAAATTTTGATTGATCCTCTTGTATATCTTATAATTATGTATCCCTAACATAAATGAAAAAATTATTAGATTGATCTCAGGAATAGCAAATATCAAATTTTCTTCGTCAAAAATGATCATCTTTTTTATCACACAAATACAAAAATCATGTTTATTTATAGCAAACCAATTTATATATATTATTTTATCTAGAAACAATATCATATATCATTTATTTAAAAGTAACTTATTAAAGCAAAAATAGTATTAACACAGATAATATGATCAAAAATATATACAATATACCAATAATATTCATATTAATCTCAAATGTTGAGAAGAATCTGATATTCCTCATCAATACTCATTCCAAAGATAAAATATCCTTCAGATGATATGATTTGATCACTCCAACTATATCATGGTTAATTGTTAACAACAATATATTATTTATTGAAATTTTATAGCAATTACTGCTATAGCCATTTGATAATATAAAGATTTCAAGCTTATTATCATACCTATGTATATTTACAGTCATGATAAACTCCTTAATATGACTGATCCCAACCTTGAATATGAAATCCTTGTATTGAACAAACACAATAAGATTATCATAAAAAACTATTATATTGATTTCATTATTTATATTTATAAGCCTTGTTACATTCACATGAAATTCTGAAACCTTTCTGAGTATATCAATTATCAAATTCTCAAATATGTAACTTGCAATAGAAGATATAAGTATCACACACTTATCTGATTTCAGAAACAATTTTAATCCCTTCTCTCTGATGGATCAAATGAAAGGGATGAAAGTAATCTGATAGATATATCTTATCAAAAAAAGGTTTTATCGCATTGTACTTACCTTTCTAAATATTTGTCAAAGTATTTATTACTTTATTATTTCAAATTCACCTTTTGATTGCATATACCAAAATTAAGATGTGAATTTTGAATGCTATTTATACTTGTTTCAAACATTAATAATCAATTTTTCTAATTATGTCTAATATTTATTACATGATAATCTATCAAATATTTTTTAAAATCTAATCTAAGTTGAAATCTCCTAGATGATCTTTTCCCTCTAGAGCCTCCCAGGAGGCAACTCGCATTTTCAATACTCAGATAAACTGTATTATCTAAAGGACCAAGTGCTCTATCCATTTAAATTAGCAAGATCATATATTGGTTTATTTTTGGAATCGCTGATTTGATTTTCAAGGGGTACCCTTGAAAAAGTGTTACCAGCAATATAAAAAAAAAAGTGAATTAATTTTGTCAATTAGTTGTAAACTCTTTTTTTTTACCCCTTTCTTAATGAATTAACTATTTTTAGTGAATTAAATTTGACCAAAAAATTAGATGTTTATTTTGGGTCACAATAAATATGGTCAATAATTAATTAATGTAATGGGCTAATTGTGAATGGAACTTTGAGGCATCTGATAGTGTGGAAGAGATGGATTTTCAGATAGAGAGATCTGCAAATTTATTTACTGTGTTATATCAGTAAAATAATTCTCATCTTAGCAAAATAAATCTAATCAATCATGATGTTTTAGATAAATTTTTATTTCAAGGCAAAGGGATAAGCATTTTTCATTTATTTTAATTAATACATAATTTACTTTATATAGAAACAGAGAATAATGAGAAATAGTTTCACAGATATAGGACATATAGGGTAGTATAGTTTTATAGGTCAAGTTTTTAATTATATAGTATATATGATAGATATGTTTTGCAAGATCTATTATTTATTTTTTATTTATTTTCTTCATAACTTTGCGAGTACATAATTGAATCAAGTAATATATATGTGATGTAATAGGTCTGATCCCGAGCTTTCAAATGATATATAGGTTGTTATAGTGAAACTTTTTTTGTTCAGTGAGAATAGCTTGAGAAAGATCAGGTAAACAAGGGTCTCTTCTTTTTTGAATATTTTTTACTTTAGTTATCAATCTTGTCATGCTCATATCTCAATGAATTTGTGACAAAAGTGAAAAAAAATCTTTTATTTGGTGATAGTGCAGGATCTGAACATTTTGAAAATATGTGGCTTGTTGCAGTGTGTCTCTTTATTTGATGGGAATGGCCTTACAAGATCAAAAAAAATTAAGAATTTTGCATTTTTTTGTATTTTTATAAAAAATTGTTTCATATTGAACTCTGTCAATTTTGATTTAAAATGAAACTATTTTTCAAAAGCATAGAATTGGCTCTATTTTTTATACTAAGGTATATATTAGTGAAAATCCATTCTGCATTAAGTTATTGGATCAAATGTCTTAAATTTTCTGTTTACCTGTGATAGTGCATACACAGGACCCACCCCTATCTTCATGAGTTTTGATCTGAATGGAGCATATAAGAATCCATTGGATAGCTCAAGACTGAAATTTTTTTCCTACAAGTATAAGCATAGGACCAGGATGCATCCCTGCTAAGATTTTTGACTCAATGTAAAATTTTACATTTTCTTGCACATATAATTAAAAAGAATCCATCTGTAATGAATATATTGTATCTATTTTTTGTGTGATGATTTACATGTTTTGCATCTCCTTTGATTATATGTTATATGGACCATTGTGTGTGTGACCTTAGTGTAATTTGAATATCTCTGTATTATTTATCATGATATGAGATCAATGTTTGATATGTTGATTACCAGGTTTGCCAAACTCTAAATCTTCATGTCTTGTTTTTGGCTTATGTGTTTCTTATCTCTTTTATATTGTATGTTGTGGATGTGATAGTATTGAAAAGTTTCACAGTGTTTTGACCATTGAAACATGTTTGTCACAGCTCAGATTATGTATGATTGATGTGAGATATAGTATGATTTAATAAAATATACAAAACTGTTTTTATGAATAATGAACCAATTGAAGTGATCAGACCACTATTAAGAAGTTTGGAAGTTCAGCCTTCTTTTTTATATGATCATCATAATGAGAAAATTTGTTTCTATCAAGCTGTACCATGAGATGTGCATTTGTTATAATCAAAATCTTGATGATTGTATTTATTATTAATGAATATATTATAAAAAGATTGTTTTGGATCTCTTCTGAATAGTTTAGTTTCTTCAAAATTTGATTTATTTAGATTCAAAACAAATTTCAAGTAATCAAGAATGTTCAACAAATATTATTTTATCATAATTTTGATTCTTCTTGATCTTATGATTATTGATCTATCAGTGATATTAAAAAAAAATTTAAATAAGAATATGTTGTCATTTTTCTTGAGATCGATACTAAAATCCAAAAAGTTTTTTGGATATTAGTCATATCAATATATTTAATTTTATATATATTTACTTCATTTTTGTACTGGTATTATTTGATAAATCATTTCTCTAAACATTTTATTTATTAAAAATCTTGATCAGATAGTTAGTATTTCAATGTAAATATAATCAAAAAGACATGTAGATTAGGAGATATGTAAATTATATATTCTGAATCTAAAGTCATTATGCTAATTGAAAAGAAGAATGATAGTTAGGAATTTGATCATTAAAAAATATAAAAACAACATATATTTTAATATGTTCACAAGTATAGTATGTAAAGTAAATAGTCTTGCCTATAGATTTGTAGAGTATATAAGATAGATAGATTTGCAAATAGAATTATAGAATATAGTTTTGTGCATATAGATTTGTGAAACATAATTTTGTACATATAAATTTGTAAAAGCATATATATTTATAAAGCAAAAAATATTTATTGAATTTAAAAAAAATAAATAAAATTGAAATGTTGTTTTGCTAAAATACTCAAGTGATGATTGGAAATCAGAACAAAATGCAATATAAAAAATTAGTTTCATGTTAAATATGTTATAAATAAATAAAAAACTATGTAAAATAAAGGCAATGTGTGAAAGCAAAGCTGAAAAAGAAAAATAGAATTATATAGCCAGGGACCTTGAGTTTACAAGAGGAAGGTCATAAACAAAGCAAGTGTAACTTGCTTCTTTAAAAGAATATAAAAAAAAGATGTCTATAACATTCTGATCACATCAAAGTAATAAAATATAATCAGAAGACTTTGGGGAGCTGACATATTGACTTGTAATAATTATTGATGATCCTAATTTAGTATATTATCTCATGAATCATCATTGTCATTATGTTTTTTTACATGTGTCTATTATTATGTTCTTACATGTGAATTTTTTTTCAATAACCGAAAAACATATGTCATCTAAAAATATTTTTTATTTAAATAATACTTTTTGCAACTGGTTTCTATCCATTCCATCCAATTTATCAACTATATAACAATACAACAATGCCTTGTGTTTACAAGCAAAAATATCTTGCTCTCCATCTTGCTAAGAAACAATTTCTTCAAGAAAATCAATCCTTAAGAAAGGAGATTAACTCTCTTATTTAACAACTCAAAGATTTCCAATGTTCCACAAGTTATGCACAATCTCCAAATGTATTGTAACAATTACTGTCACAGAATTGAAGAAAGAAAACTTGACCTTGTGCAAAAAAATATCAATTCTTCATAATTATTTGATCAATATGTATCTCTTTTTTTTCAAACAAAAAAATTAAGAATATCAATAGATATTGTATACTCTTAGGGCTAGTTGCAATTGTGATGTCGTACTCTCTAGACCATTATTATTGTACTGAAATTCTTGATTAAAATGTTATGGGACTAATGATTAAATGATAAGTCACTTTTAAATATCCAATAATCCTCAGTTTAAGAATACATTATAAGATTGCCAAAGTTGAATATTTTTATAAAAAGATAACTATATTTATTAAGAAAAAATATAAATATGATTTATAATATTAACTATTTTTAATTTTTATTTAAATAATTATCACAATATATATTAACTCTTTAGAATCTCTTGATTACATTATTATACTTTCATCACAATAAATGCAAACAATTAAAATATTTTTTCAAATAAATATAAAAAATTATTTATTCTTTTTGAAACATTATTTTTATAAACGTTTTTTTTAATATTAAAATAAAAATTAATAAGTTTAATAAATTAAAATAATTATACTGTATATGATAAATTAAATAAATAAAATATCAATAATATAATTTGAAGACTTTGGAAAACTAAAAATAATATTTAATTTATTGTGCAATGTGGGTCATGAGCTTGTCCTGGAATAGAAGAATTTAAGTAAATAAATTGTTATAATAAATAAAACACAACACAAACACAATACAATATAATGAAGAGAGAGGGTAGGAGAAATAAGGAGTCTTTAGAGGGTAGATTATTATATTGGTTATATGTAATTAGCCCCAACATAAACATCAAGTGACAAGATGTTCACAAATTTAATTTTAAGATAAAATAATTAAATTGAATAATAACGAAATGTATTAATCAATTTTAATATATAATATAAATTAAAAATAATATATGATCTTGCTAGTTTGAGTAGATAGGACACTTGGTCCTTTGGATCATACAGCTTGTTTGAGCATCAATAATGTGAGTTGCTTCTAAAGGATGAAAGCTATAGAGGGTTAATTGAAAAATACAAAAGGATTCATATTTTGTAAATTAAGTTTAAACAAACAAAAATAAATATTATAATTGTTATTTATCTTAATTTATTTTTAATAATTATTATTCTTTGGATTACTTATAAATCTAACAAAAA
>CAJVPT010004900.1:0-12852 GCA_910592055.1 Acaulospora colombiana | reverse complement strand
ACAATTTCAAAAAGGTTTATTCATGATCTAAAATATATTACTAATAAATATAAATAAGCATTCATATAATTTATCAATAGATTTAAGTCATTAAATATGAATAGAATCTAATATATATTATAAATAGTTAGTAAAAAAGAAGAGGATATAATAAATATCTTAATTAATTACTCAAGAAAATATAACAAATACTCTACTTTATGGACCTTACAACAATTACTATAATAAAGAAATAGTAAATCCAATAAACTAGTAATCTTATTATCAAAAACATATTCTATCTTAGATAGTATAATAGTTAAAATATTAGAAGTTGACATGACAACTTTTCACAAGGAATGAATTTCAACTTAGTATATCATATATCTTTGGTAACAAAGTAAAGAAATAATAAAAGATCTTCTACAACCCTATATCAAAAACAAGTTCATGCAAATTATCAAGAATTCTGAAAACCATACTAAATTAAAATAACAATCAATGGAAATCATCAAAAGAATAGATAATGAATTAATAGTAGATAATAAGTACAATGACATACAAAAAACCACTCTTTCTACTGATTCTCTGACCACACACAAAAAAGATGTTTGCAAGAAGTTTCAATATTTCTATGCTAATAGAGTCGAGTCTTATTACTTTCCTTAAACTAACTTAAAGAGTTCCTCTAGAACTCCTTCAACTCCCTTCTCTATTGTTTACAATCTCCTTTGAACAAATTGAACTCTTGTGGCTTGCAAAGTTCAGCTTCCATCTTTACTACCAATGACAAGAAAGTTCTTAAAGGAAAAAGGACCAACAGTGAAATACTTTTCACCTCTCAAGCTATGATGAAGATAATAAAGGTTATAAACCAGACAAAGGACTCACTTTTCCACCTTTTGACTAGTGTTGTGGCCTCTTAGAGTTATCTTTTTCATGACTTTTTGGGAAATTTTGCCTACTCCAGCTTGATCCTAAAATTTTGGGTAGCACGGATCTCACCAACTCTGATTGGCTGACATGAAACATGTTGGACAATATTGATAAACAAGCTCCTATTGGCCACTTCACATGTTTGAATGCATTTCCTCAGCTCCATAAGAACTTGGGATCCACCATAAGTCATATATCTAGTGCAGATAGATACAAGACAAGCCTCTAACACATCATAGGATACAAGAAAGAGACTGTCTGACCATGGCAAAGGTCACAAGATACTCGATTGTTTCCTCTTAAAAATCAAAGCCACCTACTCCTAATTGTATATCAGGTAGGTTTCTGCTTCTACTACTTGGAAAAGTCCAACTGAAAAAAGTGAAGAAGATGATCAGGAACACTTAGTGATAAAGCTAGTGTGCATAGTATACCAAGAAGTTTTCATCTTATCTCTAAAAAATCTTAAGCTGAAAGACTGGAAGGTTAACACCGCCACACCAATCAAAACTCGAGATCAAAAATATTAGCAGTGACATGCGAGCTAGCCGGATAATCTGGGAGATTCTCAATGATCACTAATACCAATGGCCACCAGCAGGGTACACCAACTGTGAGGCTAGGTGCAGTCCTTCTAGAAGGAATTAAATCTGAAATACATTGCACAGATGGGCAAGTATACCCATATTCAAATAGGAATGGATTTAATTGAAGATATACTGGAAGACTTTCAAGTCATTCATGTGGATACCAATATATCACCTGGACCTTCTTGGTTACTTCTTCCTCACAAGTCTTAAAACTGTAAAGTCTTTCTTCTCATCCCTATCTTATTTCCGTATAGACTTAGGAGAAGCTCACCAGTCCTTCATCAAAAGAGGAATTCAAAACAGGACCGACATATGCTGAGGAATACCATAGCTACCTAATTATAATAGCATATGACTAGTCCTTTTTTTTTATTTTCTTTTTAACTTTAATAACATCTATATGCTCAATAAGATGTGGGCTTCTTTGCAAAAAGAGGGCAATAAGCCTTGAAGTAGCTTTAGCTTATCGAATTCTTTATTTACTTCTGAATATATACCCCTGTACATGTGCATTGTGCAATTGTATAAAATAAAATTTGAAACTTAATAAAGATTAGGCATGAGCACATTAATAATAATAATAATAATAATAGTAATAATAATGAAGTACAATGACATATATACAAGAAATAGAAGAGTTGAAATTACAGACACTTCAAGAAACAGTCAAAAGATAATGTATTAGTGAACACAGCTTTTATATTACTAGAAATAGAGACAGATATTACTAACAAATTTATATTTCATAAAAAAGAAAGAAAATTATAGATTAGGTACAATAATAGTCAATATTTTAGAAGAAACTGAAAATGAAACTAAAGCATACTTAGGCAAAATCCTTAAACTTTCATAAGAAAAAAGAAGCCTGTTGAGAAAAGAGTTTATTAATAGAAATGTGTAATTAGTTTTTTGAATATAAGAAGATATTATAAGATATATAAAATAAGTTAATCAAAAGAAAAATAATTTTGCTATTCAATATATAATATAATACCTTTGACTATCCATAAGAAACAAAAAACAAAAAGAAACTTAGATAGAAAAATTTTTCAAAAATCTAAAACCAAAGAGAATACTGATATATTATATATATGGTTAATAGATATGAATCAAAAAGTCAATAAGAATCTTATAAAGGTACATCTAAAAGATATGGAGAAGTCTAAATATTTATATCTACAAGGTAAACATAAAACCATAGATAAAAGTTTATATAAAATAGCACAAATATCTTAGCTTAAATATTAAAGCAATCTGGATAACTTCAATCAGTATAGAAATGTCAAAAGTCATATTTTTTAAGTTTGAGCTTAGTGACAATAAAATCAATCAAATATTAATTGAAAAAAATAATAATTTAGCAAGACTCCTAAATACTGATAAATTTAATCTAGTTTGATAGCCAGAGCATTGAATAATATCCAAGCTAAGGTATACTATATATTTAAAGATTCCTATATACTCAAGAAGTATAATTTTACAATAGTTTGCTTTAAAATGAAAAAAGAAAGAAATAATGTATGCAAATAATGATTTTCTTACAAGAATACTAACTCTTATGAAACATTAAACATACATTCAAACTGGAAAAACAAAATCCTAAAGAGGAAAATAGAAATATAAGATTTAAGTTCAAAAATACAGAAATAGATAATGAATCAATATCTGATTTATATTTAAATAATTAATTAATGGATTTTATTTCTACTCTTGCAAGTTATCATAGCTTCAAAAACTAAAAATGAATTAAATAGAAAAGTAATAATAAAATAGAACAAAAAAAAAATAAAAAAGAAAAATATCTTATAACAGGGAGCAACAAAGAATCAATTAGAAATCAGTAAAGCAATAGATATAGTTTTTTTGAAAATAAAATGTGATCCTAAATAGAAAACACTCAAGATTTCTTAAAAAGTTTTTAGTTAACCTGGAAAAACTATATATTAAAATAAATATTTTAGAGAGACAAACAATCTTCAGAAGATCCAGACTTAGTAATAAAGAAATAAATTGTTTCTAATAGTAAGTATACTAGTATTTAATATCAATTAAGAGAAGCAAGAGTCCACTACCTTCTTGTCAAAAACTATAAATATGGACAACAAACAAACTCTAATAAACAATAATAAAATAAAAGAAAGGAAGAGTATAGATATTTCAACATTTTTATAAGATGAGTAAAAAATTTTCCTTAATAACAATAGTAGATATAGACTATTTGAGAAAATAAAAAAAAAAGATAACATAGATAAAAAGGTAATTAAAATTGATACACATAATATTAGAGGAATTACAAATAAAACAAAGCAATTTTTTTTTAACCTGCAATTATACTACTTTGGCATGTTTTTATTGAGATATTGAAAAATATCTAAATATTTTATAGACTTTCACAAAGTGACTAACTCATTATTGTACATTATTAATTAAAGGACTATACTACTTAAAAAATATGAGGAGTCCACTAAGCTAGTTCAGACTAAACAAAACTAAGTCCAAATTAGGTACTCTAAGTCAGATTTAGGGAACAATATTATGCTCTCCTAGTAGCTTGGCATAATGCCTCTAAGTCAACCAGAATCATTACCAACAGTTTATTATTGTCGATTATTCTAAAAAACAATGAATTGCTAAAGTTGGTACTGAGGAAAAAGGGAAGGAGGAATACAATTCAAAGCCCTCTAAAAGGTTCTTGCTCCATTTCCCAGTTTCCTCTTGAAAAAGGTTTGCCTGATTGGAATATTCTCTAAGCTTCATGACATTTGAGGAACTTAGCTATTCCTGAAAGTGACTTCAAAAAAAATGTTTGAGGAACTTATTCTTCTGTTGATATATAGATTCGCTTATTACTAGTGAAACCAGTGCTATATTACAGAAGAGTTTGTCTGATCAGGATAAAGAAATCTTTTCAAAAACTTTATTTGATTGGAATAGAAGCTTGGAGACCTTAGCTTTTGTCCAAGAAAATCTTTTCACTACCTAAGGAACATGATGAGAGATGGGAGTTGGATCTTCTATTTCTATCATTCACCTTTTAGTATTATAATTGTTCTTAGGGATTGAATATATACAATTGAAGGGAATACTTTTTCTAGAACTTTCTTTTCTACATTATCAGTATATATTGAAACATATGAGTGTGACTAATAGAAGCTTGTTTATATTCCAAAACTAACATGTTTAATGTTAACCAATCACCTTTGATGAGAATATGTGTTATCAAAAATTCAGGGTCAAATTAAGGTAGGCAAAATTCTTCAGAAAACTATAAACATGAGAGCTCTAAAAGGATCAAAACAGTCAAAAAGAAAAAAAATAAGCCTTTTTACTGTAGAAAACCTCTATAAGTTTCTTACTTTAAAGGTTAGAATGATATTTAGGTACTTCACAATCAGTTTTTTTTTCTTTGAAAACTTTCTTGTCATTGATATCAAAGGTACTACTTGACTTTTCTTGGTACTAGAAGTCAAGTTTTTGAGTGAAGAGGTTTGTAGACAATAAGAAAATGGTAGAAGCGATTCTTGAAGTTATATTTCAAATTGTTTTAAGGAAAGTGTTAAGACTTTATTAGCAAGAAAGTGTAAAAACTTCTTGCAAATATTTTTTTGCATATGGTTAGAGAATCAGCAGAAAGAGTTGATTTATATATAGTATAGATAAAACAAAGCAATAAAATCTAGTTGAAGAGATATTAGAATAAGGAATAAATATATTGAAGTTATATAAAACAAAACTAGCACAAATCAATATACAATGGGTATTTAATAATCAAAAAGATTACAAATAATTTTATAGTATCAATAAAGATATAGTATTTAAGACAAAAGCCAATCTTTTAATCAGAAGAGATTTGAAAAAAAAAGTTGCATTAGTAAAAAAAGAAGAAGAATATATTATTACTATCAATATGCTTATAAAAAGAAAGAAGATCTGTATTATATAAATCTATATTTCTTTCTATAAAATAAGATGTAAAATGATACAGAATAAAATAAGCAACCTTATTAAAAAAAACATGGACAAGACTTTCACACAATAATAATAAAAGATTTTAATGTAATTTATAATTCATTAAGAATAGAAAGTCTCCCTCTAAAGCAAACTTCAGATTATTATGGTAGTCTGAAATTCCATTGTTCAATTTTCTTGATAAATAGGATTTTATAGATATGCAAGTCATATGGAAAGGCAAAAAAAAAACTTCAATAAGAAGAAACCTAACAAGTAGTAGTAGAATAGACTATATTTGGATTTCTTATAGTTTAACAAGTTATCCACTACTCTGATTCGATAATCAAGATATGAAAAACATAATAGATAGTAATTACACTATGTTTCTAATAATAATATATGACAAAAATCTTTTCACAAAAAGCAGAATCACAAAACCTATCACAAATATATCAAGGATAATTGATATAAAGGATACATCTCCATTATAATGGCAAGTCTTTTATAAAAGTATAGACCATAAATTTAAAATATAACTAGAACTTTTGTTTCAAAAAAAGTCTAATCAAGATAAAAAGAAGTATCAGACAAACAAGTTATAGGAAATTTTTGAGAAACTGTTATATAAAGCAACTTTTAATAAACTGGCAATAAAAAAAATAATTAAGTTAAAAAAAGTATTATAAACATAGTATTGAATTTATTAGCTATAAAAAAGTTCTATAACTTAAAAGACTTTACAATAAAGTAAAGACATAAAAAAAATAGATAAGCTATAGGCTCTTAGCTTAACCATAGAAAAACATAATAATATTTACAGTTCAAGTCATCAGATTGAGAACTATTGCATACAATATAGTATCCCTAATATATTATAAAAATCCTTTAAAAAGATATTCAAGATACTATAGAAGGTTTTAAATTCATATGTCAAAGATTGAAAGTCAAAAAAACAAGTGATAGTATTAAAAACACTTTGAAATAGAGATGTAATGATCTGAGAAACAATTAAAGATAAATGGTTAGCTCTTTAATCAACTGAACAAGAAGTAAAATAGTATTAGATAGAGTTAAGGTTAAGAAAAAAAATAATAAATACATTATAACACAAAAAAATAAAATAGAAAAGGATATAGAATGATATCATCGCAAGGCCTTTAAAAAAAGAAATGCTAGCTATCACAGTTTACCAGAAGATTGAAAAAAAGAGTACAAATTAAGAGAATATATTCAAATAGCTTGGTACAATGAACTACTTGAATCAATTTCATAAAAAGAATTAAGTAAAACACTAAGAACACTTCTCAATAACAAAGTTTCAGAAAAAATTCTAATTAGTTATGAAATATTGAAAAGGTTAAGTCAAGAAGAAAAAGATTTTTTGAGAAAAATATTAAATAACTTCTTAAGATGAAAAGTCACTTTGAAATATTAGAAACAAAGTTATATATATTCTATAGCTAAATCTAAATCTTGAAGTTGTGAACTCTCAAATATCAGACCTATTATTTTACTAGAGGTCACAAGAAAGTGTTTTATCAAAATAATTATCAATAGAATAGAAAATATTTGTAAAATCAATAATATTCTTAAAGAACTGAACTATATAAGGCTGACAGGAGAAAGTACAACAAAACCAATTCAGATTCTTAACAATATTTGTAAAGATATCAGAGAAAACAAAAAGGAATTATGGATATATTTTTAAGATACTGCAAAAATATATAATACAATTAGTCTAGATATGTTGGTAAAAGCAATAGAAAGAATTAAAGCTTCAAAAAGTTTTATAAAGATCATAATGAGCTTCTTTCAAAATAGAGAATTCTGAGCAATCCTATCAACCCTCAAAAGCTAATTAAAGAAAATTTGATAGCTGTAACACTGGTCCTGATAAAAAGTATACAAATTTTTTATAATCATCTTTTTTGTAAAATCCAGAATGATATACAAAGAGAATACAAAATATCAGTTTCATAGAATCCTGATCTAAAAAGATAAATTATAAAAAGGTTAAAATCAAGGAATATAACTATAACATTCATAGATAATACAACATGGATAGCAAAATCTAAAAAGAATATGAAAATGATTCTAAAAACTATAAAAATCTTCTATAAAGTCAATGCTTCTTAAATAAATGACTACAAATTAATCTTGATTACTATTAACAATACTAATTGTTATCCATAAAAAGTAAAAGCAGGTATTGAATAAGAAGTGATTAAAGAGCTCGATAGAATAAAATATGCTAGATTCTTAGGAATCCGAATAGGCAATCAAAAAATGTCAATAAAACTTAAAGAATAAGTGATTAAAGAATTTAATATAGTAATAAGAGTCCTTAAATATAAAAAGATGACAAATAAATAAGTCCTCTATATTTTGAATAGAGTATTATTACCTAGAATAGAATTTGGAATGCAATATAGTATATTGTTCTAGAAAATATGCAACACTTTGACAATAGTATATAGAAAACTTTTCAAGAATAAGAATGATTTATGCAGATTTATGCCTAATAGCATAATTTACTATTCAAATATCTATAATTAAAAAATGTTTAGATGCTACAAAGAAAAAATCAAGTAACAAAACTTTGCAATAGACTAAATGATTTTGAATCAGCAGGAATTACAACAATTATTAGACTCAAACAAGCACAGATCTAAAATTGAAAACTACTCAATTTATTAATTTACAAATCCTTAAGTCATTTAATAGATAAAGATTACTTTATACTTCAAGTAATCAAAATTGCTAAAGATATAGGAATAATGTTTTATAGTTGGAAATAACAAAATATCTTATCTTTGAATAGAAAAAGAAAACCATTTGGATTGAAGAATATCTTGTAGCAGAAGAATATAAAAAAGTTATATTATTACATAAAAATAATTAACTGATATATTTAAATCAGCTGATTGATTTGAAAATTAAAAAATAAGAGACTGGCAAATACTTTAGCTCCTACAAGATACAAGCAAAGAACCTATATTAAAATAATTTCAAATTATAGTCAAAAACCTCTCAGAAGAATAACTAAAGTAACTTATAAGACTATAGAGAGAAAATTATATAAAATAGAAACCAAAATACTCCAAAATAGAACCTAATCGAAACAAGTAAAAAAATTGAAATAGTGATGAGAACAAAAGAAATCAAGTAACTTAGAAAAAATTAAGACAAGAAAAAGAGAAAAATATTGTAATAGTGGAATATTTTACCAGTTGCAGCACCAATAATGATTAGAAGACTAATATACAAAAATATCTAGGATGTTTGAAAGATATAATATTAAATAGTGACTATATTCTAGAAAGAGAAATAGGAGAAATATATATGGTATTATATCTTAATATAAGAAAGTTTATCAGAAGAACACAAGATTTAAAAATCCCCAATCCAGATCAATACTTGAAAAAAGGATTAAAGAAGTAATTTACAGTAACCAAAACCTTTCCAAGATCCAAAACAATAAAGTTAATCATATATATATCAAAACCTGAAAATAATCTATTATCAAAGAAAATATTAGAGAAAGAGTATATCAAGATTACTTAATAGATATACTTCAATGTAACCTTGAATTTAAAGAAAAACTAATCTTCTATTTTAATGGATTGTTTATTAATCATGGTAAAAAATAAATAAAGATAGGAGTAGTTTGGATTCAGATAGAAAAAGAAGAAAAGAAAAGCAAGTTTCAAATAGAAGTAAACAATTGATCCTTATTTACAAAAGTTGAATTGATAGCAATTATAACAATACTCTTGATAGTTCTAATTAAAAACACAGTAAAGATCTTTATAAATAGTCAGGTATGTATTTTTAAATGGAAATTTTTAAAAAAAGAAAACTTAAGAAGAATACATAAAAGATAGCTTAAAGAAAAAATTTGATCACTCTGGATATGTATAGTAAAATTAATAAAAAAGAAAAATATAGATCTAAAGCTCATAAAAGTCAAGGTATACTCAAATAATTCTTATAATAAAAAAGCAGATACTTTAGCTAAGAAAACCCTAAAATTTCCACCAATTGAATGGAAAGATCTTACTTTATATAAAATTATTATTAAAATAAGTGGCAAGGAACAACTTTAGATGATCTAATTAGATAGTTTATTAAGAATATTAATAATAAAACAATAGTTTATCAGTGGACACAACAAAACAGAATAGAGAAAAAATGAAGTCATCAGATTTCAGAACACTAGGCTTATATATAAAACCTAGTATGAAAAAAAATTAAAGATAAATATATATGAAATATATTTTTAAATAATATCAACAAAAAAGCTTTCTTATTAAACTGGTTAATGATAAACTACTTACTCTAAGTAAGTTGGCTTTAAGAAGATTGAATTTATACAAACAAATGAACTATATTGCATATAGCCAATAAGATGAAACTATAGAACACTTGTTAGAATATTTGGTCTATAAGGATCAGTTACAAAAGATATAAAATAAAGGAGTAGATAGAATAATTAGAAACTTTAAAGTATTACTATGGAAAAAAAGAGAGAGGCCGAAAAGAAAAATTCTAGATTGATTATTAATAATTAAGAAAAAATAGAAGAGTTTGACAAATAGATCTTTAAAGTAGTGAAACAGACTTCTAAAACCAGTCAAAATATACTAAGTTTTGGTACTGGCCTTATAAGAACTGATATTATTTTAGAAATGGTAAATCTAAAATATCAAGATAAATATATAGGAAGAATAGTAAGAAAGTAGATAATAAAAATAAAAAAAAACTCTATAATCAAGTTTGAAAAGAAGTTTGAAACAAGATATATAAAAAGGTAATTGAATGGAAACAAATACAATGAATTAATAAAAAGAACAAGACAAGAAGACCTCCATATCTTTCAGGCTAAAAATCATACTTCTGAAGAAAAGAAATCTACTACTTAAAGAAAAAAACCTTAAATATAAAAATCTCCAAGAAATTTTAACAAGAAAAGTAAAGTATGAATAAAATAAATAAATTTTAAGCTCTGTCAGAATCTTGCAGAGTAATCTGCAATAGTGACCTGTAGATAAAGATGAGTCTCTAAAGTAGTTGGTAAGGACAAAAGTAGGAACATAAGTCAAGTTGACTTTTGGTTATAAGAACATTGACTTTCAGTTATAAAAATATATATATATTTTTTTTTAACCCACAATCATATCACAATGGTATGTCTTTATTGAAAAATTGAAAATGAATTTACAATATTTTACAGACTTTCACAAAGTGACTAATTTATCTTCATACAAAAGTATTCTAAGTCAGATTTTGGAGACAATATTTCACTTTCCTAATAGATTGGTAATAACTTCTATCTACCAGGATCATTGCCAATAGTTTGTCACTGTTGATTGCTTGAAAACCAATGAATTGCTAAGTTAAAAGGGGAAAAGAAAAGAAATATTGAGGAAAAGGGACAATTCAAGGCCTACCAAAAAATCCAAAAATAAAAACAATCTCTTCTCAAAAGGGATCTGCCTGATTGGAATAGTCTTCTTGCTTTACTTGAACCTTGGAAAAAATCTTCTTTTTCATCACTTGTGGCATCGGATGAGTTAATTCAATTGGTCTTTTATTTAAGTGAGTACTGGATTGAGATATCTCAAAGAAAGCATTTAGACCTTGGCTTTTTTCCATTAAAGCTTTGTCACTACTTAAGGAATTTAGGTAAGAGACAAGAGTTTGCAATTTACATTATCCATTACTTGATCTTTTGGTGTCATAAAAGTTTTCATTGAGGGGCTTAAGCTTTTTGGAGGCAACTATTTTCAGAACCTTCTTTCTAATCACCAATGATGTCATTGGAACATGTGAATATGATCAATAGAAGCTTGTTTATATTCCAAAAACTAACATGTTTCGTGTCAGCCAATCACCTTTGGTGAGGATTTGTGCTACCAAAAATTCAGAATCAAACTGAGGTAGACAAAATTCCCTAGAAAACTATGAAAGTAATAGCTCTAAGAGGCCAAACAATAACTAGAAAGGGGGAAATAAGCTCTTTTGTCATCAAAAACCTCTATATACCTTACACTTCAAAGATTAAAAAGGCTTTCAGGTACTTCACAGTCAGTTCTTTTTTCTTTGGGAACTTTCTTGCTATAGATATCAAAGGTATTACTTGACTTTTCTTGATTACTAAAAGTCAAGTTTTTGAGTGAAGAGATTTGTAAACAAAAGGAAAAGGGTCGAGGCGACTCGTAAAGTTAAACTTCAAGTTGTTTTAATAAAAGTATTAAGACTTTATTAGCAAAGAAGTATAAAAACTTCTTGCAAACATTGTTTTTATGTATGGTCAGAGAATCAGCAGAAAGAGTTTTTTTTGCCCTCTGTCAGGCTAGTTACGTATGCTTTATTAAACATTTGTAAGCTATACATATAATATGAGATGTTAAAGCTAATTCTTTAACTAACTCACTCGTCTAGATTATTTTACTCTTTTAAGTGCAACTTCGGAAGTAATTTATCACTCCGTTAGGAGTTCAAGTGAACACCCTTCCAACTTCTAACATCATTGCCTGCAGATTACTACTGCAGAATCAGCAGAAAGAGTTTTTTTTTTATTCATTTCAGTTATAAAAATATAAATTATATTAACTTTTAATTAAAATATATAAAATTAAAATATATAAAATTTTAATAATAAATTTTTTTTAAATTTTGAATTTAAAATATAAAACTTTTTAATAATAAAATAAAAAATATATAACAATTGTTTTAAAAATCTTATTTAAAATCTTTTAAAAAATAATTTTTAATAATAATATTAATATATAGCATATTTATTTATAAAATTTTTAAATAATTAATATATTTTGACCTGTGGGTCAATAGTATAGTGGTAGTGCTCCCAAGTCACAATCACAAGGTCTGTAGTTCAATATCACTTAAGGATCAAAATCAAAAATTATTCTTCTGATCAGATTTGACCAATTATCCTGTAAAAGTCATATCCAATCATCCGGAACAAGTTCTAATCAGGTTAGGCTACATGAAGATGGAACTTCTGGCCTTCCGTCGATCAGGAGCTGAGATCTACGGTCATACTATCGGAAGGATTGCATGAAGAAAGGCTTTTGGTCTAGCCTTCCACAAACACCCCAAAACCCCACTTTGACCTGGCAACCTTCAGGACCCCCGCTCTCCTAGCTTAGAATATCCCAATCTGGTGCTCTGCTTAATTGAAAATCAGTCAATAGGGACTGATCCGATGCCACAGGTAGTGACAAAGAAGGAAAGTGCACCCTTTCGAGATCTGAGTAAATAATATATCTGGGAATATTGGAGGGTGTTAAATATCCCGTCAGGTACATACTAACAGCCTAATTTAGTGAATATAATATAAAAATTTATAAAAGCTCACTACTAAATTAGCCTG
>CAJVPT010004899.1:0-12853 GCA_910592055.1 Acaulospora colombiana | reverse complement strand
TTATATTTTAAAACATCTATAAATTCATTTATATATTCTTCTGATCAATGACTTGTCTTATTAGTATGGCTTCCCAGTTTTCTATCTGGATTTTCACTTTATATCTAAATATTAATGAAGTTATTACTTGTTGCCTTATAGCTATTAGCCAATCTATAAGGTTGTCTAATAGGAGAACTCATTTTCATTTTCTTAAATTTTCATATTTATTTAACTATGTAAGAAGACAAACTTGTAATATACCTACTTTTATTATTTAAAATAATTTATTTGATTGAAGTAGAATATAGTTTTTAGTAGGGTTGTATATCAATTAATATGATGCAAACTGGATTTTGTTGTTCAAGAGTATGTTTTTCTTTTATCTGAATATCTTGAAAAGGCTTCAATTTGAATATTGTAACCTGTCTAGTCTAGTTCATATAATGACTTCCTTAGAAAATCATAATTTTTGTTACTTTTTCATGGACCTTTTTGTATTAAGAGAGAATTGAATCTTTGCATTTGCTAAAGAAAATATGAGATTACTTTCTATTTCTTGAGTGTCATTGTAATTATATTGATAATTTGATATAAAAACATGATTTTGTACTTACGAAGTGATGGAATAACTTTCTTATATTCTCTATTATTTTGTGGTATTGATTTAATAGATAAGATACTTCCCTGATGAATTTTAAAACTTCAATTCAATTGCAAATTTCTTAGAACCTTAAAAATTTTCTTTTTAGACAATTTACCCAAGAAAAGAAAAACATTAATAATTCAAGACACACATTTTTGCAATACTAGCATACAACAGTCATCTTAGTACAAAACAACATGTTGTGTTTAGTTCTAGATCAGTATATTGCTAAAAAATATATACTATACATATAGCAATAACTTTGGCTTTTTCTCCTTTTTTAAGAAGAAGAAAAGAAATCAATATAAACTGATTTATAGTCAGAAAAGGAGAGTCAATATCAACTTCACAGTACTTGTAGTCAGGCCAGTGTAGATTGACACTTTTCTTAACACTAAAAAGAATCATAAAGAAAGTAGATTTGTTCGATAAATCAAGCAAACCTTAAATTTCTTAAGACTCAGAAGGATATCAAAGCTCCCTAGGATCTAAACAACCTAATATGCATATTTCATTTTATAAATATCAAAACACCTAGTCAAAGTAATATAAACATCTATATATATATACTATAAATCTATTATTAAAAACAAGTTTAACAAAGAACTATTACAATAATATAACAAGAATAAATAGATTTGACAATATCCTTAATTACAACATCATTATAGGATGTAATTGATATAAATAGAACAGTAGGGATTTGTAATACAATATTAAATACTAGTATAAACAAATAAACAATACTAGATAAAGAAGGGATAAATAACACATGTCTAATTAAAACAGAATCAAGACACAAATCAAAATACGGAATTACTAAAACAAAAAGCAAAACATATAAAAGATTTTTCTGCTTCACATGACTTTAGTAACACTAAGTTATTTATCTCCTATTAGTCACTCTTTATATACATAATAAATAAGATAAAGAAGATTCTACATATAATAGATAAAAGAGAAAAAGATATCATTAATACTCTGATTTAATTTGTAAGAAAACATAACAAATATAATGAGCTATAGGCTATATAACAAATAGTTAGACAAGGACAAGCCATCATTCAAGTGAGAGAAGAAACATCAGTCCTAGAAACCTATATGATACTTGATAGTATTATTATGAATATCTTAGGCATAGACAAGATAATATTTTATAAAGAATAAATCTTAATACATTATATAATCTACCTCTGATAGCTTAAAAAAAAAAGAAGAGATCTGCTTTAGCTATATATCAAAAATTAATTTCTTGAAATAATTAAAAAAAAAAAAGATATATCAAAAGATATAAAAACTCTTTCTATAGAGATTATTACCCAGGTAGAAAATAATTTAACAATAGACAATAAGATTATAATGTCTAATGTTCAAGAACAAGAAGAGATAGAAGAGAAAATGGAATTCGAAATATTGAAAAAGTCAAAAAGCAGAGATTTTTTATCAAAAATAAATAATATGGGGATGTTCTTCTTGCATCACTCATATATCATCTTTACAGCACTTGTACATTATTCCTACAGTACTATTTTTGAATGAAATTTTTGTACTATAATAATTTATATTGCTTAAATAGTTTTTCAGATATTATTTCTAACATATAGATTATAAACTGGAAATCGAAGTTCAAAAATTACAATTTAGCATTTAATTAAAAATTTTTTTAATGAATAATTTATATTTATATATGTATTATCATATATTTAACTAATGTTAGTTTTATGAAACATTAATATAGCTTATGGTAATTTTGATAAGTTCATGATTTTTATGAATTTGATTGTGTGATTAAGTCATATTTTATATTTTTTCTCGAGATCCAGAAATTTCACTTGAATGTAATTCTATACAGGTAATGTACAGATGATACACAAGTACCATAAAGGTAACATATGAGCAGCACCTCTATATCATGTATTTTTGCTAAAAAAATCTCTACTAGATCAAAATATAAGAAAATGTATTTCATACAATACAAGAAAATCCTACTTCAAATCTATATTATATAAGTAAAAAAGAAGCATAACGATTAGGAGCAATGACAGCAAACATTTCAGGAAGCTCAGAAAAGAAAACTAGAGCTATCTGTGCAATGTCTTAAAACTATCTCAGAACAAATGAAATCTTCTTTATAAAAGTTTCATTAATAGCAATAAATGACTGATTTTCTACTTTAAAGAAGAAAAAGATCTCTTTAAATGTTTATAAGAAATAAATAGAAAGAAGAAAGCCTTCAATTTTCAATGACTAGAACTGGAAAAAAGAGAATACATAGATCAATCAGCTATAAATAAGATGGAGAAAAAGATATTCTAAATTCACAATCCAGAAGAAAACAAAGATATATAATATGTAAGTCTAGTGAATATGAATCATAAACTTTTTAAAAGTTATATTAAAAAACACTTAAAAAGATATAAAAATATTAAAAACATCAATATCTATAAAGTAAAAATCAATACCAGAGTAAAGTTCTATCTCAAATGATATAAATATTTCAAAACCAATCCTAAAGAAATATGGATAATACCATATGAAATAAAAATAACAAAAACAATCTTCATTAAAAAAGAACTGACTAATAAAAAAATAAATGAGATATTCATTAAATTAAATAAACACTTAGACAGACTCTTAGACACAAATAGAATACTCTCAAGTTTAATAGCCAGGGCACTTAATGGTATGGAAGTTAAAACCTGTTATATATCAAGAAACTCTTATATGTTAAAAAAGTAAAACTTTACAATAGTATGCTTTGTAACAAAAGAAGCACTGACAAGAGCTTGCAAATAGTATATTTTTTTGCCGGAACTAAGACTAAGACTATCTTAAAATGCAAAAGTTATAATAGGAGAACCTATATGGAGTTCTAAACCTAAAGTTGAAAGATCAAGAGGAGAATAAGGGCATATACAGTAACAGTTGAAATGGATACTGAACCTATATCAGATTTGCTATCAGATAGTGAATTGATAAGCTCTACTACAACTATTGAACATAAGCAACCAATTAATAAAAAAAAAAGGTATCAAGGTTAGAATAGTAACACACAACAAAGACACTATAGAACCCTAGGTCACTTAGCAACAGAAATAATAGGAAACTATTGGGAAATTCTAAAATCCATCAGAGAACCAAAATAAGAGATAGTATAATGAATCACAGCTTGAGTATGAGCAAGACCCACTAAAGCTCATATTGACAAAACTGAAAAAACTGAATAAAAGAATTGTCAAGCTTGAAAGCAAATCAAGATTCAGCTGATAAAGAAGAGTAGAACCAGGATGAACAGATTGCTTCTAAAATGTTATACTAGTTAATCAAGATAGATATAAAGAGAAAGAGTCCAGTTCTCTTTCAATGAAGACTTATAACAAGAGTAAAGTATAAATCCTGGATTTAGATGAAGCTGTAGGACAAGGGTGGTGATCTAAATATAGATAAATTCCTATAGAATAAGTATATTACTTTTTTAAGAAATCAAAACAAATATAAGCAAATAAAGAATATAAAAGGGATAGAAGAAGATGTCTAGAAAAGAGTGATAAAAATAGGCATGCACAATATCAGAGATGCAACAGACAAGACAAATTAACAAAGTCTTATCAAAGAGATATAGAAACAAAGAATAGGCATAATAGAAATATATAAAATTAAGCTGATTCAAATCAATGCAAAATGGGCTTTTGTCAATTAAAAAACCTACAAGCATTTTTATAGTACCAATAGAGATATACTATTTGGAGTAGTGATCAGCCTTCTAATCAAGAAAGATTTGAAAAAAAAATAATATCAATATAAGAGGAGAAAGGTTAAATAATAATAGTCAACTTTCTTATTAAAAAGAAAAAAGTCTATATTATATAGATTTACATTTCTTCAGATAAACAATGATGTAATAAGGTACAAGAGAAATTAATCAGTCTTATCAAAAGGAAGCAGAGACAAAGCTTTCACATAACAATGATGGAAGATTTCAATGTTGCCTATAATTTATTAAAAAATAAAACAATATTCTTCCAAGCTAAGTTCAGATCTTCTTGACATCCTGAAATTTCATTGTTTAACTTTTTGGATGAATGGAACTTTGTAGATACCTAGGTAGTATGAAAAGGCAAAAATAAAACCTTAATATAGTGGGATGTCACAAGAAGTAGTAGAATTGATTATACAGTATTTAGATATCACAGGGCCTAACAAGATATCTGTTGCTGTGATTTGATAATCAAGAAATACAAGAAGTCATAAGGAGTGATCACATCATACTAATAATTATTCTCCAAAATAAAAACCTCTTTACAAAAAATCCTACTATTAAACCAAAAACACAAATAAAAGAAGAATTGATATAAAAGGATCTTCATTAGAACAGTAACAAGTCTATCAAGAAAACTTGAACTATAAGTTTAAGACAAAACTGGATCTTTTCTAGAAGAACCTGAAGTAGATAAAGAAGAAAAGCTCACAGACAATATTTGAAAAGTCTTTGAAGAACAGATGTGTAAAATAGCTTTTAACAAACTTTAAAATAAAATGGTCACATTGCATAAAGAAAAAAACAATAGACACAGTCCTGAATTCATTAAATACAGAAAAGCTTTATAACTAAAGGAACTTCTCAAAAAAGCAAAAACCTTGAAAGAAATAAAAAAGCTACAAAACCTTTGCAAAGCAATAGAGAAATATAATGTTATTTACAATACATATTATCAGATCAAAATTATTATATGCAATATAGTATCTCCAACATATTCTGTGTATTATAAAAAAAGATATCTAAGATACAATAGAAGGTCTAAAGTTCATTTATCAAAGACTTGAAACCAAAAAAACAAGAGATATCATTAAAATCCCATTATAACAAAGATATGATAATCTAAAAAACAATCAAAGAAGGACGGTAAGCTCCTTAATCAATAAAGAAAAGGGTAATATTATACTAAATAGGGTTAAAATCAAGCAAGATAATATCAAATATATAATAATAAAAAACATGAAATCAAAAAAGAGATAAGACAATATTATCTAGAAGCCTTCAAGAGAAGAAAAGCCAATTTTGATAATCTGATAGAAAATTGAAAAGAAGAGTACAATCCCAGGAACTATATTTAAGATAGCTGGTATAAGAATCTTTTCAAACCAATCTCACAAGAAAAACTATATGAAATATCTAAGATACTTTTTAATAACAAGGCCTTAGACAAATCTCAGATTAGCTATGAGATGTTTAAAAGGTTAAGCCAGGATAAGAAAAATGCTTAACAATTTCTTGAAATAAGAAGCTACTCCTATATCCTGGAAGTAAAGTAATATATATCCCATAGTTAAACCAAAGCCGTGGGAATATGAACTTTTAAATATGAGATCTATTGTGTTATTAGAGACCACTAAAAAGTGTTTTACTGAAGTTTTGACTAATAGAATAGGGAATATTTGTAAGATTAATAATATACTTAGAGGACTTAACTATATAGGGTTACTAGGAAAAAAGTATGAAAAAATCAATCCAAATTTTTAATAACATCTGTAAAGACATGAGAGAAAACAAAAAAGAGTTATTGATATTGTTTCAAGACATAGTCAAAGCTTATGATACTATTAGTCTGGATATGCTAGTAAAAGCAATAAAAAGAATCAAGGCATCTAAAGATTTTATTAAGATCATGATAAGCCTTTTCAAAAATAAAAAATTCAAAGTTATATTTTAAGATGATTTTACTAATCCTAAAAAAGCAGGGGATAGAATCAATTAAAGAAAGACTATCTCATCATTAATGTAAAGAATTTTCTATAACCCTTTATTATGCAAAATCCAAAATAACAAAAATAGAGAATATTAAATATCAGTTACTTGGAATCTAGACTTCAATGGTTACAAGATTGAAAAGTTAAAATCAAGATATGCCATAATAATTTTTATAAATAATACAATATAGATAGTAAGATCCAAGAAAAATATAAAAAAGTTCTTAGAAATAGCAAGAATCTTCTATAGGATCAATGACTCTTAAATCAATAATAAAAAATCAGTTCTAGTTATTATTAAAAATCTTAACTGTTACTTAAAAGAAGTCTAGACAGATATTAAAAAAGAAGTAGTCAAATAGCTTGCTAGAGCAGATCAAGCAAGATTTCTAGAAATTTGGATAGGCAACCAAAAGACCTCAATAAACTAAAGAAAAGAGTACTCAAAGAAATTCATATAATTGCTAGAGCCCTCAAAAATAAAAATGTGATAGATAAGCATGCATTTTATATTTTAAATAGAGTATTAATATCAAAAATAGAATTTATAATACAGTATAGCATAATATTCTAAAAAATATATAACATGTTAATAGCAGCATATAGAAAACTCTTCAAATACAAAAGTTTATTATACAGATCTACTTTCAACGGTATAAGACATCACTCAAAGATCCATAATTTGAAAACCATTTGAATACTATAAAAAGAAAGTCAGATAACAGAATTATACAATAGATTGAATGATCTTGAACTAATAGAAACCATAACAATTATAAGGCTCAAACAAGCACAAATCAAATATTAGAAACCACTTAACCTACTGATTTGCAACTTATTGAACTGTCTTATAGATAAAGGCAACTTTTTATTCCAAGTAATTAAGTTAGCCAGAGATATGAAGATTACTTTTTAAAGTTAAAAATGGTACAATATCTTTGAATGGGAAAAAAAATAGTCTGATTAAAGAATATCTCTTATCTGAAGAGTATAATAAAGCCATATCATCACTAAAAAATAATAGGTTGATGTATATAGATCAGCTTATTGACTATAAAGCAAGAGAAGTGAGAAATTGGTGTATGTTTCAACTTATTCAAAAAACAGGCAAATGCCTTATTCCAGAATAGTTCTTAAATATAAGTAAAATGTTTATCAAAGATCTTCTAAATCAGCTTATATAATCATGAAAAATAGCTTGGATAAAATTGAAGTCAACATATTCTACAATCTATTTTAACCATAACAAAAGACAAAAAATATAAATAATTAAAAAGAATGTCAATCACCAACTAATATAGAAAAAGCTATTATAAGAAAAATCCAAGAAAAAAGCAAAATCAAACACTACAGGTATTAGAATAGTAAAAATGATTAAGAGACAAAACTAATTAAATACATGGATTATCCAAAAGGTTTTATCCAAAACAGAGTTGCATTATAAAAAAAGATATTGAAGAGATATATATAATATCATATCTTAATACAAGAAAAAGTACTAGAAGAGTCCAGATGCCAACAATCATATGTCCTACAATATTTCTGAAAAAAGCAATTAGAAAAACAATAAATAGTAATCAAGTATTTGTATAGAGTCTGCAAGGGCCATTCCAGTAGTTCACTTTTTAAGGTATCAAGATAGATCATGTAAATATAGAAAGTTGAGAAGAAATAATTATTAAAGATAATATTAAAGAAGGAGTATATTAAGATCACCTAATAGAGATACTCCAGTGTAATCAAGAATCCAAACAAAATGTAACCTTCTATTCAGATAAATCACTAATTAATTTTAACAGTAACAATATGAAAATAGAAGCAGCATAGATCCAAATAAGTGATATAGAAAAAGAAAGTAGATTTCAAATAGAGGTAGACAGTTGATCCTTATCTACATGTACAAAACTAATAACAATATTTACAATACTTCTGATAGTTCCAATAGATAGCTCAATTGAAATTTCTACAGATAGCCAAGCCTATATCTTAAAGTAAAAAATAGTTAAGATAATCCAAAAAGAACATATACATAAAAGATGACCAAAAGATAAAAACTGGTCATTATAGATATGAATGACAGAGCTGGTTAAGAAAAAAGATCTAGATCTGAAGCTTATCAAGATCAAGATATACTCTCGAGATCCTCATAATAATGAAACAGATGTTCTAGCCAAAGATGCTTTCAAACTTCTGATAATAAAATGAAAAAATTTCACTTCATATAAAATCCCTATAGAAATCAAGTAACAAAACAAAACTTTAAATGATTCTATAAGACAATTAATAAAAAAGATGAATAACAAGACTACAATATATCAGTAGATATTATAAAATAAAATAGAAAAGAAATGGGGCCATCAAATTCAAAAATAACAAGACCATACATATGATTTAGTATAGGAGAAAATGAATAGCTATATATGAGATATATTTTTCAAAGATTCTCAAAAAAAAAGCTTTTTTATAAGACTAATAAATAATAAGCTATCAACATTGAGTAAACTAATTATAAGAAGGTCAGATCTATATAAGCAAGTGAAATATACTGCATGTAATCATCAGAAGAAAGAAACAATCAATTACTTGCTAAAATGTTTAATGTACAAGGAATAGATAAAGAAGATATAGAATAAAAATCCTAAAGAAGTTCTGAAAAATTTCAAAAAACTGTTACAAAAAAGGAAAAAGAAAGCAGAAAAGAAGAATGTTAGATTAATAGTGGATAATAGTAAAGAAATGAATGAAGTAGACAAGTAGATATTCAGGCTAGTAGAACAGTTCTCAGTAACTAGTCAGGATACATTAAGTTTTTTTGCAAGGTTAATAAGAAGTAAACTCATCTTTGAGATGGTGGACCTTAAATACCTTGATAAAAGAATTGAAAAAAAAGCAAAAAGATAGATCAAGAAACTGCAAAGTATAATTTGTAACTAGTTCTAAAAGAAGGTCTAGAATGCAATATGTGAAAAAATGATAGAATGAGAAAGATTTCAAAGAATTCAAAAAAAGAATAAGATAAAAAAAATCTCTAACCTCCCAGGTACTAAAACTATATGACTGGAAAGAAAAGCTTCATACTAAAGAAAGGAAGATTAGAAGACAAAGATCTAAAAGATATCTTTTCAAGAGGGGTTAAATTTGAAATAAGATGATTGGATTTTGAGTAATATCAGAACTTGAAAGAGTGATCTGCAGTAGTGACCTGTAGACAATAATATTAAGAGTTGGAAGAATTTTCTTCTGAACTTCTAATGGAGTAATAAATTACTTCCAAAGTTGTACTTAGAGTAGTAATTACAAAGATAAGTGAACTAATTAGTATTTTTTAGCTTTAGCGATTTATATTATATATATAGTTTACAAATATTTAATAAAGCATATATAACTAACCTGATAGAGGATTATTAAAATAAGATATCTTTTTGATAATTAAAGGTTTTCTTCTATCTCCAACTTTGAAAGGTAATTTGTAGGTCTTTGGCCAGAATCACTATTGTAGTTGTCAGATTTCCTTTAATTATCTTGTATAAGTCCACAGGATTATCTAAGATATTTCTAAGTTCCCAACTTTTGATCTGACTCTATTTTAACTAAATTATGGTGGCCATACTAAAGGCCTTACTATTGTTAAGCTAGAAAAATAGTGCTGATACTGTATATGGCTTTTCAATTGTATTTTTTAGATACTTTTGAGATTATATATTTCTTTGTTATAGATGCAACTGTTCAGTATTATTTCACAAATTAATGCTTTATTCTTGAAAATCTTTTTAAACATGGTTATAAGTTTATTAGATGTCTTTTATTTGACTCCAAAATATTAATTTTCTCTAAATTTTAATAAATTTTTAGATAATTATTTTATATAGATTTTGTTATAGATTTTTTTTTTTTTTAAACTGGCTCATCCCATGCCTTTTTCCATGCTTTATTAAAAAAAGATCATATTTAGGAACAATCGGGATTAATATTTCTCCATACTGTCTAAGGATTTATAGATCACTAGAAAGAAATAGAACAAAGAGCTATCTATTTTTATGACTTGATCTATGTCTAACCTAACTAGGATAAGAAAAATACATGACTATCTAGTGTAAATACTTCTCTTTTGAAAACAAAGCTAGGGATAAGTGAGATACACAAACTGTGCACTATGATTCATCCCTATAATCAGGAATTGACATTATCTAGAGTACACTAATGCACCTACTGATCAGTCTGTTGCCACCCACTAATGGGGTCTAACTTGCCAGAACTTGCCCAAGATTCTCAATACCATCCAGTATTGGGGATCTCTTGTACTAGTCTTGTGACTAGTCAGTATTAAAAAAGTTTTTTTTAAAATAGAGAGGAAAGGTTAAAATATTTATAAGAAAAGGAAGTAGGAGAGGGAATAAAGAAATGCCTAACAACAGATCTTCTATCCAACTTTGCTCTGAAAGTACTCAATCCATAGCCTTGACACTTTCAGGATTGATGAGAGAGAGGAGATCACAATCTATATGATGTTTATCCACCTGCACAATTAGCCAGTAACTTATAATGGATCTAAGATTCTTATGTAACTTAGTAAATACATTCACATCTCATGTCACGTGTATCCTTGTTTACATTTCTGCTAACTATGGAGCAACCAATCCCAGACTTTAGTCAATCAATCCATCCAGAATCTGATGCAACAGAAAATTCAGGATCAAGCTAGAGTAGGCAAAATTCTTCAAAACAATCAAGAAAACTACTACACGTTGAAAAAGAAGCTGTATTTGCTTGTGATATTGATGTCAGCTTGTTGGTTGGCATGGAGTTGTTGACCCAAACTTCTTCCTAGACTTTGGAACCTCTATAGGAAAGAGAGAGAAGATATTTTTTCATCTGGTTTTTTCTTTCTAGAAAAGTTTTCTTGTCATTAACTTCTTAGGTAAGGAGTTTGTGAAGAGGAAAAGTAAACAAGAAGGGTAGAGTATAACTATTGCTAAGTAAAACAAATGTTTTTAGAAAAAGTTTTGAAATTTTATTACTCTTAAAATATAAAGTTTTGAAGAAACACTTCTTTGGAAGTGATGGTTAGGGATCTATGAGAAAGAGATGAGATTTTGTTATAGATTATGAACTATAGAATTTGATTTAATTTATTGAATAGTACAATAAATATATTACTAAAATTTATGAAATTGGTATTAATTAAAGTTGGTAACAAAAAATTTAAGTTTTTTTATAAATCTTTGTATACTATCAATAACATACTTGAATTACTGTATTAGACTATTTTATTAGTTTTATGATATATAAAAGAGGTCACAAATTATATAAATAGAATAATATACTTGGTTTTTAAAAAAACAATCAATAATTCTTTATAAAGTATATTTATATTAAATTTTTCAATTCAACAATAAAATAAAGAAAAACCTATAATTCTTTATTATTTATGTAATTAAAATAATTAAATAAAAATATAATTAATTGGTTTATTTTAATTTTTTTATATTCTACTATTCAGTATTAATTGTTGTGAATATATCAAAATTTGAATTTTGAATCTAATCTTTAATATTGGATAGATTGATCAAATATTAATTAACTTCTATATAATATTTATAATGATAATATTTGAAAAACTTTTAAAAATAAAAATTCAAAATTATTTTTTAGTAAAAAGATGGCTAATTTATATTTGAAATTAATACTAATATTGATTGGTTCTAACTATTTAATAATAAAATACATAGTACTGAAGTTATATATATAGTTATTACAAATTTATTATATAAGATATGATTTAAGCATAAAAATATATTGATACTTGATATATTACCAATCTTAGTAAATCAAGTTTGTATCAAATAAATTCTTAATTTTTTTCAAATATTAATAAATTAATTCTACTATAGCAAGAAATAAAGCTCAATTTAACTGTTAAAAATGAAGAGAAAAAAATAATTTGATGATTCTAATTTTAATTTCATGCAATATTTCTATAGTATAAAAAGTATATAAACATATTTTAGTATTAGTATTATGCTATTATTGCAAGAATAATATTAATTATAAAAATAATCATTATAATTTTGCTAATATAAAGGATATAAATGAATGGTTTATATTAAAAGATTTAACAATATATAAATAAAATTCTATTGAATATAGATAATACAACTCAAAAACAATATAAAATGTTTTATCAATAAGAACTATATCAGATAATTTGAATTTTTTTACCTATTTTACTTTAATCCAATTTGATATTTAGTTATCAATTTTATATACTATCTTTTTTAGGTATTTACAAATAGCTTGTTAAATGAATATAAATTAAAGAAAAGATATTAATTAATAATACATTAGATAAAATATAATAAATAGTGAAAATAAAAAAAAAAACTCTTTCCGCAAATCCCTCAGGCCCTTAGAAATTTTCTTTTTAGGCAATACACCCAAGGAAAGAGACAACATACACAACTCAAGACATATACTCTCACA
>CAJVPT010004898.1:0-12853 GCA_910592055.1 Acaulospora colombiana | reverse complement strand
AATGTTCAAAGTCTCTTTGTTAAGATATTTACATACTATGAAAGGATCTGTAAGGATCCATGAACTAATTTGTTTTTGAAGTTTTTCAATACTTATTGTACTTATTTTATTGTAAATAGAATAAGTGTAGGTTTATATTATTATTCATTAATAGCAATGATTTATTGATATGTGTTCTATTAGTGTATATCTTTTAGTTCAAAAATATATCTCTTTTTTAATTAGTTGCCAAAGTATAAATAAACTGGTTCTTTGATTTTATGGAGTTTATATATTAGAATCCTTTTGCATTTTTTCTCTTTATTAAGTTTAATTGTGAAAATGCTTTTTTTGAAATTGTCTAAAAGTGATTTTATAAGTTTTTTCTTATCCATATTATATCAGTTATTGTAGTTTTTGAGAGTTTAATCAATGTTTACTTTGATTATATTGTATATGTTTTGTTTGTTGACTATTTTTTCAAGAACAATATATTTGTCAATTTCTTTAGTTAAAATGTTTATATCTTTATTTAATATATATGAATAGATTGGTACTTGTTCACAGGTAGCTTTGTATAGATTGGCAAGTTGTTTAATATCAGCTCTAGGGTTTTATTGTTTGTGAAGACTGATTTATTTTTTGTATTATGTCAATTGGATAAGAAGTAGAGGTCTGATTGGCTTTGAGTGTTTGGATTTATTTTTTTATTTTTTCCTGAATTTCTGGATGTGTTTGTTGACTGTATTGAGAATAAAATATCTAAAATAGTTTCAGTCTTTGTCAATATCTATTGGTTCTATTTTGAAAATGCTATTAAATATTAACATTTGTATATTAATTTTTGTGATAAATGCTATTTATTGTTTATCTAAAGTATTCTTTCACTAGAAATAAGTATTAATATAAGGTTGTCTATTCTATTTATTGTTTACTTATAATTGTCAAGTTTTTATGTATATTATCTATAGGTTGTAATCAATTGTAATATTGGTGTCTTTTATTATAAATATATCTATGGTATATTATGTAAGACATACTGTATATTTGTCTCAATTATATCAATTCTACTTGAGGAGATTGTAAAATATCAGTTGTTTCTTTTTTCTGTGGGTTGTGATATTGACATGTATCAATTATATCAAGATTATAAAGTTGTTTACAGAAATTGTTTGTTTTGTTTTTGTGGATTTTCTTATTGTAAGTAACTTTTTTATTCTATTCGAAAGGCATATATTGAAATTTTCTCTGATTATTATATACGAGTTTATGTTGTTTCACTGTTTGATCCATTTGATAATCTGGTTTTATATTATAGTTCTAAGTTTTTCAGCTCTAGTTGATAAGTAGATATTAATGATTCTATAGTATAACTTGTTTAGAAGTATGAAATCTTTACAGAGAGTTCTGTTTAAATATCTTTATATTTTGATTACTTAATTAAAAAAATATTTTTTGATTGTGACTCTTACACTGGTATTAATAGAGTTGTTTTCTTCCCACCATATTAAGTAATTTTCAGTTTTTCAATAATTTGTGTTTATATTTGTTTCATTTGTTTTTGTAGATATGATTATGTCTCAATTATTGATTTGTTATATAGTAAACCATATTTTTTTTTGAGTATGTTATTTAGATCTTTACAATTTAGTGTTTAATTATTCAAAAGAGTTTTTTATTAAAGTTATTTATTGTGTTTATTATAATATTTCTGTGTGATATTTCTATTAAATAATGGTAGTTTATATTCTAATTATTTGAGTTTTTAATAATTATTGCTGTCTATGATATACTGTTAAATATTTTACTTGTTATTTGTGTTTTCATTAAACTATTACTAGTTTTTTTTGATGTGTTTGTATAGTTGCCATTGTTATTGTTTTGATTATTGATATAATTAATTTCATTATCTGATTCTATTATTGTAGAAAAGATGTTCATATTATTATTTGTTTATTGTTGTTGTTATTAAAGTTATCTATATTATTGTATAGTAGATTGTGATTGTCTTATATTGTTAAAAAGAATGTAATAATAATTACAATTACACTGAAGTGTTTATTGTACTATTACTATTGCCAATATATTTATATAATTGTGGTTATTGTTATTGAATGTTATAGACATTTGTTTATTTGGAATCAGTAATATATTATTTGTATTGCTATCTTCTATATATTCAATATCAGTGTAGCAATATTATTTCAAATTGTTAATATATTAATCCAGGTTGTTGAGTGATTTTTTGATTGCAATAAGTTCATTGTGGATTATATTTAGCATTGAGAAAATGAGTTGAAGTTGCATTGTTAATCTCTAGAGGAATAGTTTGGTCTTCTGATTGTAGTGACATATGAGCCTAACTAGATTGATTTGTTTTCAGTTGAAGGATATATGAGTTTGCAAATATGAATAGACTTGACTGGTTTGAAATAGTTATAAAGTTTCTCAAATTTGTGAACATATTCCTGGTTATACTTTTTCCATTGTTTCTTTTGCTCTTTAATAGTACAATTGACTACAAGGTTCTCTGGACTATTATAGATAGTATATAGGTTTGTACTTATTAAAGAAGTTGTTTATTGTCAAAACTAAAAACTATATACTTTCTAGATCTGTATGAAATCAATCAGGATATATATCATGTTTGCTTTTAGTTATGACAAATTTGCTTGATATCAAAGTTATGGAATCTAGATAAGAGATTGGTGTCTTCTTTTTTTTATTTGTATTAGATTTTATATTGCATCAATGATTCTTACTAAGTCTAATTTAATTAAAATGCTCCAGAACTCAAGTATTTTAGTTTATCTTCCTTATTGGTAAACATGATTATGGCTGTTTGTCATATTTGTTGTATTGATATCATGATATTGGTGATCTGCTCAAACTTGATGAATGTCTGTTATATATCTATGAATTTTGTATTCAAAGGAATATTTTAGACTTTGATATTTTTTTTCTTATTGAGTTTGCTAATACTTTGATGAGTAGTGTAAACATGTGATTACTTGATTCAGTAAGAATAATGTTGCTAGTTGCAGTCACAGAATATTAATTGCCAAAAATGATTATGATATGATTAATAATGGATCACTAAAGTATTTAATATATAAAATTTTGTAGATCACTTAGGTTCCTTTTTGAGGAATAAAATTTACAACTCTTTACTTTAATAGGGACAAAAGTCAGAAAATGCTATAAGTCAATAATTTGAATAATAAAAAACAATTATGAGTAGTTTTTTTATAGTTATTAATTTAAAAATTTTAATGTTTTTTAGTAAGAAACATTTGATTACCTTTCCCTTTAGAGATCTATCTTTAGATATGATCAGTTTTTTCTATTTATTTATTTTGAATTGTGAGAAGTCTTTTGGAAGAGTTGAGTATCTTGATAAAAAAGGTAATCCTTTTACCTGTAGAGTCTTTTAATAGGAGGTAAGCCATTATTTCAAGTTTAATTCTTTTCCTATTGTATTTTGTATTTCTGTCAAAAAATAATTGGGGTCTTGATTATGTACCTTGTTTAGACTCATTATTTTTTTATTATTTAATAGTTTGTCAGTTTTGATTTTCTTAAGAGGAGGTATTATCTTGGAAGTTCATTTTTATATTAGAATTGTTAATTCCATAGGATCTTGATTCATCAGTTACCACTTTCTTTCTTTTTGATATAGATGTTTCATTTAAATTGTTATAAGTTTTGTTTTATGAGTATTGTTACTTTTTAACCTTGTTATTTCAGGTGTAATAAGTTTCTGTCATATGTAAAGATGGATCTCTAAAGGAGGAGGCAGAGACAAAAGTCAAATATCTCTCACTAGAAAACATTAAAATTTTTAAATTAATAACTATAAAAAAATTACATACAATTGTTCTTCATTATCTAAATTATTAATTTATAGTATTTTTTGACTTTTGTTCCTATTAAAGTGAAGAATTATGAATTTTGTTTCTCAAAAAAAGACATAAGTGATCTGTGAAATTTTATATACTAAATACTTTAGGGACCCATCATTAATTACATGGATGTTTTCTATTGTTCTTGTTATTATATTATTATTGTATACAATTGTTTTGTAAAGTATTTGAGATTGAAGAAACAGTTAACTTGTGTAGGATAATTTGTTTTATAGTGAATTTTTTTCTAATTTTTGTGCTTCTTTTTTAATAAGGATAGTCTTATCTTTAGGGAACTTGTCAGCATTATAATTGGACCTGCTATTTAGATATTGTGCTCTTTTGGTTCTCTTTATTTTTTCAACTATTTCTTGCATTTTTGTGATTTATGCTACTGTGCTGCAGGAAAATAGAAAAGAGTATGAAAATAATTACAATATTAAAAGATTAATAAATAATTATATAATATAATAATTTTAGGTTTTTTAAATAGTAAAAAAATTTTTTGAAAAACTTTTTCATTTTAATTTTAGTTAAACAAGTTTTTAGAAAAAATTTTTTATTTAATCAAATAATTATTTTTATAATACAGTATTAATTTTAAAAATACAATATATAATATATATACTAATAAAAAATTAGTTTTAGGATTATTTTTAAATAAGCTTATAAATAACAAGTTTTTTTTAAAATTATTAGATATAAATAGATACATATTATTTTAAATTACAAAGCAATTTTATAATCTATTTTTTTTATATTGAATAAAGAAAAACTCTTTCCACTGATTCTCCTTTTTCTTAAAAATTTCCTTTTTTGATAATTTTTGGAAAAAGAACAAACACACTAAACCCAACTCAACAGTACTTACAAGAGCTAATAACTATACAACCCTTTTCAAAAGACATATATAAGGCTCAATAAACAAGTCATCAAATAGAAAAGTACATACTTTTAATAACAGTATTATACTCTATCAAAATTTTTGAGAAGAAGAAAGACAAGAAAAAAAATCTGAATTACAGTAAAGTCAAAGAACCCAATATTAACTCTCCTAGCTTCTAACCAGGCCAATGCAGATTAACATCTTTCTAAATATTAGAAGGAACCTTTACAATATAATAGTTTAATTGATAAATTAGTTAAAACTCAAAAGTCACAAAGACTCAAGAGAACATCAGAAATTCAAGAGCAATAGCTAAAGAATATAGATAGCAAATCAGTTGCAACACATAAATAAAAGATACATAATACAAAATACGTACATAGTCTTATAGTATACTTAAACAAAAATAACATTTATGTGATATATCTCTTAACATAATAAACATAACATATGTTCAAAACTTATCAACAAAGTTATACCCCATATAACCAGTTACTTTACACTGATTAATAAAATAATAAACAATAGATCAATACTAAACAACAAATAGGTAAACAACTAGTAAATATGTATTTACTTCACATTGATCAATTAAATACAATAACAACAGATAAATTTAAAAGTTTGATATCAAAATAACATATTTGATGAACAAGTAAACAAAAGTAAATCTATCAAAACAGTAGATCCAACAACAAAACACATGATATAATATAAATAATACAGTAGCAAGTATAAATAGATCTAAATGGATACTGCAAATAGTAAACAAAAGAGAAAAGTATATAGTTGATATCTTAGTCAAGCTTTTACAAAAATATGATAAGCATTCAAAGCTATGAATCTTCCAACAACTGCTACAGCAAAGAGAAATCAAATTTAATGAAGAAGTAACTATATTATCTGAAACATATATAGTCTTAAACAGTATTATTGTTAAGATACTGGGAATTAATTAAACAATCTTTTACAAAGAATAGATCTTAACTCAACACTTACTATATCTTTGGTAACTAGGAAAAGGTAATGAAGAAGATATTCTTCAACTCTATATAAAAGATAGGTCTCTAGAAATTATCAAAAATTCAGAAGAAATATATAAACCCAAATTCAAACCAATGGAAATTATCAAATAAGTAGACAGTGAATTAACAAAAGATAATGAAATCACAATGACCTGTGCTCAAGAATAAGAAGAGTTAGATTCTCTAAGACTTCAAGAAAAAATTAAAAGCCATTGTATAAATAAATATAGATCATATGTTACTAGAAACAGAGAACTAGTCTCATCAATAAATCTATATTTCATAAAGAAAAAAATAAACTATAGACTTGAAGTAATGATAGCTAACATCCTAAGGGAGTCTGAAAAAAAAATCAAGGCTTACTTAGACAATATACTAAAATTGTTATAAGAAAAAAGAAACTTTCCAAAGAAGGAATTTATTAATAGAAATGAATGGTTAACCTTCTGGATATAAAAGGAAGAAGATGTTCTAAAATATATAGAGGAAACAAATTGAAAGAAGACAACTTTACCATTCAGTAAATAAATCCATAAGCCATGGATAATATATACAAAATTAGAAGAGACCTAAATAAAAAAATCTTCTATAAAACTAAAACTGAAGAAAATACACCTATCTGGCATGTCTGCTTGATTGGTGTGGATTAAAAAATAAGTAAACATTATATAGTTGAAAACCTTAAAAGATAGAAAGGTTCAAAATATCCATATTTATAAGACAAATATCAAATCTAGGATTAAGACATATATCAAGTGGCACAAATATCTTAACCTCGATCTAGAAGCAAAATGGATGACTTTAATTGACACAGAAATGTCAAAAGCCATTTTTTCAAAATCAGAATTAAGTAATAGAGAAATCAATGATATTTTGGTTGAGAGAAACTATAACTTAGCATAACTTCTGGGTATAAATAAAACATATACTAGTTTGGTAACCAGGATATTAAATGATACTCAAGCAAAAGTAAGCTATGTACCTAAAAATCTCTTTATATTTATAAAATAGAACTTTACAATAGTCTGTTTTTCAACAAAAGAAGATAGAGATAATGCATATAAACAACATATTTTTTTATAAGGATTGCATCTTTCTTGGAGTGTCAAATACTCTACTAACTTAGAAAAGAAGAAATCTAAAAGAGTAATTAAAAGCCCAATAGCAAGATATGAATATAGAAAAGTAGAAATGGATAAGGATTTAGTCTCATATATATCATCAGACACCGAATCCATAAAATTTACCTCTACCTCTAATAAAAATCAGAGTCAGACAAATTGAAGATAAATTAGATATTATTATAATAGGAGGATATAATAAGAAATCAACAGATCCAGTAGATATCCTGTAACAGGAAGTAATAGGGAACTGATAAATCAAAAATACAATTACCATAGAAATGCAAGAGATGAGTCAGAACCAAAAGTAAAAGTTTCACAATATTTCCGAATCATATTTTAATAAATTAAATAATTGAATAGATAGATTAGAAGAATGATCAACCTTAAAAAGACTTAAACATGACAACAAAAAAGCAAACCATTCCTAAGGCACACCAATTGTTTATAATAATTAAGAGGAGCAAGAGCCTAGTTCCTTTTTAACAATCATAATGAATAAGAGCAAAAAGTGATCAAATAAGTATAATAATATAATAGAATATAATAATAATATAGATATAATATTATTTTTATATAAGAAACAACAAATATTTTTAAATAGCCAAGTTCAAAATAAAATAATAGAAACAAACAATAAAGAAGATGTGATTTCTAATAAAGTAGTAAAAATATATATATATAACATCAGAGGTATTATAGATAAGACAAATCAACAGAGTTTTATTAAGGAAATACAAGAATAAGGAATAGGTATACTAAGATTATATAAAATAAAATTAACTCAAACTAATGCACAATGGGTCTTCAACAATCAAAAAGCCTACAAGCATTTCTATAGTACCAATAATGAGACACCATTTGAAGCAGAAGTTAGACTTTTAATCAGGAAAGATCTAAAAAAAAAAGTAACATCAGTAAAAGAAGTAGATGAATATATAGTTGCTATTAATCTGCTTATGAAATAGAAAAAAATTTATATTATACAAATTTATATCCTATCAAATAAAAAAAGAAGCAAAAAGGTACAGGAGAAATTAATAAGCCTCATAAAAAAAAAGTATGGACTAGGTTATTTCACAGTTGTGATATAAGATTTCAATACAACTTATAATCTATCAGAAAATAGATAAATCTTCTCCAAAGCTATGTTTAAACTATCATAACATCCAAAAATTCCATTGTTCAACTTTCTAGATCAATAAAAATTTATAGACATGCAAGCTATATGAAAAGAAAAAAACAAAACTCTGATAAGATGTAACTCAACAAGCAGTAGCAGAATAGATTATATCTGGATATAATATATTCTAGCAAACTACCCCTTACTTCACTTCAACAATCAAAAAATAAAAGATATTATGGGAAGTAACTATACTATGCTAGTAATTACACTTCATGATAAAAATCTGTTTATAAGAAGTGGAGTCAATGAACTTTTCACAAATACTCAAAAATGAATAGATATAAAGGGATCATCACCATTGCAATGGCAAACATGTCAAGAAAGTCTGGATTATAAGTTTAAAACAATTCTTAAATCCATGTTATAGGAATAACCAAATTATGAGAAAAGAGAAACTCAGGCAAATAGGCTTTAAAAAACTTTTGAAAAACTGTTATGTAAAACAGCTTTCAACAAACTTGTAACTAAAAATGTAGCTCCAAATAAAAAAGAAAACATAAGTACAATCTCAAGTTTGTTAAATATAGAAAAGCCTTATGACTAAAAGTGCTTTTTAACAAGACAGAAACATCAAAAGAAATAGCTAATCTATATATCTTTAGCTTGACTATAGAAAAACATAATACTATTTACAAGCACAATCACCAGATTATAAATATCTGTGTTCAATATAATATTTCAATATGTCCTGGAGAACCCTAAAAAAGATATCCAAGATATGATAGAAAGATTAAAATTTATATATCAAAGGTTAAAAGTCAAAAAGACAAGGGATGCAATTAAAACAACTCTAGAATAAAGGTGTGAAGATCTAAAATATAATCAAAGAAGAATGGTTAACTCTCTGACAAATTGGGTTAGAAGCAAGATCATACTTGATAGAATCAAAATCAAAAAAAATAATACTGAATATATATAACACAAAAAAGTGAAATCGAAGAAGAGATTGGAAAGTATCATACAGAGGCATTCAATAAAATAAAAATCTAGCTACAACAGTCTATCAAAGGATTAGAAGGATGAGTACAAGCCCAAAGAATTCATACAAGAAGCTTGATATAAAGAATTACTTGAACCAATCTTCCAAGAAAAATTAAGTGAAACATTATATATATTTCCAAAAAATAAAGCTCTAGGAAAATCACAAATTAGCTATGAAATTTTTAAGAAATTAAGTCAGAAAGAACAAAAATTCTTGAAAAGAATGCTTAACAACTTTTTGAAATAAAAAGTCACTCCAATTTATTGGAAACAAAGCCATATATATTCAATAGCTAAATCAAAGCCATGGGGTTGTAAACTCTCAAATACTAGACCTATTGTTCTATTAGAGATTATAAGAAAATATTTCGCTAAAATTCTTATCAATTATATGAAAAAAATTTGTAAATCAACAATATTCTCAAGGTATCAATTATATAGAATCACCAGGAGAAAGTACAGCAGAACTAATTCAAATTTTTAACAATATCTGTAAAGATGTTAAAGAAAACAAAAAGAAACTATGAATACTTTTTCAGGACATGGCCAAAGTCTATGACACTATCAGCTTAAAAATATTAGTTAAAGCAATGAAATGAATTAAAGTTTCAAAAGGCTTTATTAGGATTATAATATATCTATTCCAAAACAGAGAATTTCAAATTATATTTGAGAATAATCTTATAGAATCTATAGTAGCAGAAGATAGAATTGATTAAGGAAAAACCATCTCACCTTTACTCTGGCAAATTTTTTATGACTTGCTACTTTGTAAAATTCAAAATAATACTTAAAAAGGATATAAAATATCGGTTACCTGAAATCCTGATCTAAAAGAGCATAACATTAGAAAGTTAGAATCAAAGTATAAGGCCATAGCCTTTATAGATAACATGGTATGAATAGCAAGGTCCAAGAAAGATATAAAAGAAATCTTGAAAACTGCAAGAGCTTTTTATAAGGCCAATAATTCCTAAATCAATAGTATCAAATTGATACTTGTAACTATTAACAATTCTAATTATTATCCAGAAAAAGTGTATATAAGCATTAAAAAAGAAGTAGTCAAAGAACTTGATAGAACAGAACAAGTCAGATTTCTGAGAATCTGGATCAGCAACCAAAAGACTACAATTGAACTCAAAAAATGTATACTTAAAGAAGTCAACATAGTTATTAGAGCCCTGAAAAGCAAAAGAATGACTAACAAACAGGCTCTCTATATTTTAAATAGAATATTAATATTCAGAATAGAATTTAGAATACAATACAGCATATTTTTCTAGAAAATATACAATATATTGACAGCACCATATAGAAAACTTTTCAAAAATAAAAGTATATTATGCAGATCTATATCAAATAGTATAATTTATCATTCAAATATTCTCAACTTAAAAAGTATCTGGATATTATAATGAGAAAGCAAAATAACAGATTTATATAATAGACCAAATGATCCTGAATCAGTTGGGATTATAACAAATATTAGACTCAAGCAAGCACAAATTAAATATTGGAAGTCACTTAATTTATAAACTTACAAGTCACTAAGCCACCTATCAAATAAAGGCAACTTCTCACTCCAGATAACTAAATTGGCAAAAGATAAAAAGATAATCTTTTACAGTTGGAAATAGCAAGAAATATTTGAATGGAGTAAAGGAAATAGTTTAATTCAAGAATACCTTATATCAGAAGAATACAAAAAGGCCATGTCATTTTTAAGAAATAATAAATTAATATGTTTAGATCAGTTATTAGATCAGAAAAGTATAGAAATAAGGAATTGATAAATACTTTAACTAATACAGAATATGAGCAAAGGACCTATTTCAGAGTGTTATCAGATTATAATCAAAAACCTCTCAAATATATAAATATAACAACTCATAATAACTTAAAAAGAAGATTATACAAAATGGGAATCAAAATATAAACTGTGGATAGTATAGAATAACAAAAATGATTAGTTAATTTGAGAAAAATTAAAATAAGCAAGAGAGGAACATAATACTAGTCAAAAAATATTTATTTGGTATAATATCACTCATGTAATATTTATCAAAAAAATAACTAATTTGGTATATTAATGATATAACTAAATCATCAATCAATTTTTACTATATAATTTAGCATATAATTCAACATAAATAATTTATTAATTAATTTTTATTATATAATTCAACATATAATTTGGTATAGATAAATTATTAATCAATTTCTACTATATAATTCAGCATTATTTGTCATATTTGCACTATTTTTATTATATATTTTGTTAAACATTTCCTCAAAAATCATTAGACATTTATCAAAATTTTAATAATATATTATATTTACAATTTAAAAAAATTACAGTTAAATATTTATGAAAGTCTTGTTAATTTGAGGTTCTATATATAAATGGAATAAATTGATCAAAAATATTATGAATAGGGATTATACATTCACATCTAACTTGGTAAAATTCGGTACTCCACATTTAATATTCATATCATTTTCAGATTTGAAATAAAATCTATTTTCTGCCAAATTAACTGGTTTATATCACTAAATAAAGGTCAATCAATGTTCAATAACATTATTCAGAAAGTTTATCAAATGTATAAAGAAGAATTGAACTTGTTCCAAATATAAATTGATACTTTCATTGTAATTCATGAATCTAGCTAATATAAATAAGCTTTTAATATTTTGTAAGAATATAACAGAATCAAATATTTCACTTTCAATTCAACATTTATCATATTGATCTGCTCTATTATAAATAATTATTAAATTTTTATTATCTTTCATAAATAGTTTTCAAAAGTCTATAGTTTTATAAGATACCTTATAGTATTTGATTAATAGATTTAATATTTTGGTAGATATCTCTAAATTTGATTTTTTCAGATGCATGAGTTCACCTAAAAAATGTTTGAATTCATTAATTATTATTTTCTAAATATTATATATATTGTTTAAAAATTGATATAACTTATCAGCTAAAAACTGATTTAGTTCAGAAATTGAGCTGATATTTGATCAATTATTTAAAATTTCAAGCTCCTGGTTATTAGGATAGGGCATGGTTAGATTAATAATTCAATAATTATTCATTAATCTTTATATTAATTTGGGTTCAATATTTTAGTAACTATTAGACAATGAATTTAGATTAAAAATTTATAAAATTTTACTTCCAAATATTAAATTTGATTAAAAAATCTATTTAATATACCATTAATTCTCTCAAATAAAAAGTATCAAATGTATACAATAGTTCATAATCATACACACATTCATATAAATATAATGAAAGATGAAGATTTAAAGTAATTTTTTCTTTATTATATTTTTGTTCTATTAGTTTAATCATTGCGACTAATCTTTTGTAAGCCTTATTTAACAAATTTTATCTTAAAATTCAGCATATTAAAATTTAACAAATTATAACAAAATTTGTTAGAATTTGGTGATCCATATCTAAAAGATGTTTTTATAGAACTATAGTTGCATATATTGTGAAAAAAATTTTTATTGATCAGCAGTAAAGTTCAAAAATCCTTTGCCACTATTTACTTTTCTTGGAATTCGACCAATATTTGATGGAACTTGAAAAATTTCTATTATTGATTGTATTTCATCCAATATACTATTTGTCAATATCATTTCTTTGATTCATATTTATTTAATAAGCCATTTATCAATACCTAAGAAAAGATAGTATATAGGATTGATAACTAAATATCGAATTGGATCAAAATATAATATGCAAATGAATTTGA
>CAJVPT010004897.1:0-12855 GCA_910592055.1 Acaulospora colombiana | reverse complement strand
ATCCTTTTGGGAGAGTTTTGGATACCTATTACCTCTTCTTTGGAAACATATTTGCCACCCTGTTAAACAACAAAGTACCTCTTCATGAACAGTACTAGTCAACCTTTTTTTTTATAAAATTTTTGATTAAGCGCTAGTGAAGGTTAAGGCTTCACATGAGGGATCCCCAACATCGATGGTGATGGGTACTTCAGATGAATCCTTGGTACATTAGTTCCCTCTTTTGGAAAAGCAATAAGCCGCCCAATGGATCAAGGCCTATGCAGTGATTCTAGGGAGTGCCTTTGTGTAGAATAGAAAAGTAATATAGTCTGTACATTATTCTTTTTATTATTTTTTGCATTTTGTTGCTGTAAGTAGTTATCTAAACTAGATGGTCATATAATTATCTTATCCTGGTTGGGTGAGATGTAAATAGTTAGCCCTTTGTACTATTTATTGATCTGTAGATCCTTAGACAATACGAGTAATTATTCATTCCAGTTGTTTCTAGATTGTCTACTTACCTTAATAAAATACATAGCACATGGGCATAAGGATGAGCTGGCATCTTAAAAAAAATTTTTTTTATTATCTTATTATAAATATCTATATTAAGTATTACTATTTAAAAAAATCCAATAATTTTTTATTAATAAATTTAACTAAATTCAAAAATAATTTATTTATAAAATATTATAATTTGATCTAATAAAAGAATATATAAGATAAAAAATACATAAATTAAATTAACTATACAATCAAAAACTTTAAAAATCTTTTTTATATTATTAAAAAAAAATCATAAAATATCAAAACTAATTATGCTTAAAATTTGTCAAAACTAAAAAAAAACATATCAAATTAATAAGAAAAAACAAATAATAAATTCACATTTTTTTTTATTTAACTTGGTAAAGTCCTGCTATTGAGTTTTTATTTATTCATTAATATAGGCTTATGTATACAAATTTAATTGCAAGGCTATATATTTATGAAAGAAAAAAAATACTATAACTCAGTATTCTATTATTAGAAATCCTGTGTCTTGCTGCAGTCCAGCTTAGTAGGTACTAGTGTGTCAAGACTCCCCTAGTACTAATATTAATAGAAAAGAAGAAAAAAGAAAAATATCTATTTCTTAAAGTTTTTTTTATTATGATGTTTATTAGTTCTATATATAGTTCCCCTGAACTTGTCCTTTAGATGTTTCTTTAGATCAACTTGGGTTCGTTCTGGCTCTGGATCAGTCTCAAAGCTTTTAATAGCCTGTATTGTGGATGAGTCTGGGTCCACATCCTTAATTTGTAATTTTTATTAATTAAAACTGTTATGTTATTACAAATAAGTAGTTATATATATATATTATAGTAAATATTTTCTATATGAATAACTATATATATATTTAAACTAATGCTACGTATTATCATTACCAGCCCAACACCAAAGCTAGAAGGCATGCGATTTCATTTTAATTATTTCTAAAACAATTTTTTATTAAAAATATTCTAGTTATCAGGCCATTGAATTCAGTATTCTGGATCCCAGTTTTTATTCCTTTATAGTGGTCCATAGATTTCTCCTCCTACTAAGATCTCCTAATAATCAAGTCTATGAAATCCAACATAACCACATGCTTAAGAACTGGGACTGGCTTATTATGTAAGAATCCTTTTTTTGTACACGAGTTTTTGTATTAAGTTATTTGTATCTCCGGAAAAGTTGTATTCTTGTTTTGATCCTGAGAAGCATACTACCAGTTTAGGGATCTACTCTTTTTGCTACCATTTCTGATAATGCAGTTGTGTCAGTGATAATCCTATCTGATTCAGATTATAACTTGATCACAATCTAGATATAAACTGGATGTTATATTTAGAAACATAAGTTAGTTTATAATTATACCAATGGATGGATTCAGTTCCTTATATCAGTTTTGTATTTGGGTGAAATTGAATCTGAATCTTGTAATCTAATCTATGGAGTGCTAACCACTGTACTATTGATCTATAGATCAAATAATAAATTCATATATACTATAAGATTAGATAGTATAAATAAAATTATGGATCTATAGGTCAATAGTACAGTGGTAGTGCTTTCAGGTTACAATAACAAGGTCTGTAGTTCAATACCACTTAAGAACCAAAAATCAAAAATTACCCTTCTAATCAGGTTTACCAGTTATTCTGTAAAAGGTGTACTCAATCATCCAGATTCCATCAAATTTAGTTAAGCTGTATAAAGATGGAACCTCTAATCTTTCTGACAATCATGGGCTGAAATCAGGTCAAAGCAGGAAAGATTGCATGAAAAAAGACTTTTGATCTAACTCCTATAAAAAACTTACAACCTCTCTGGTATGGCAAACTCTATAGCACAAACCATCATTCTAGCTTAGGATATCCCAATTTGGTGTTCTGCTTAAATGAAAATCAGTCAAATAGGACTGATCTGATGCCATAGGTGGTGACAAAAAAAGTAATATGCTCCCTTTTGAAATCTGAGTGAATAATATCTCTAGGAGTATTGGAAAGTAAAACTAATCCCTCAAATACATATTATATAATCTAGTTTAGCAAATATAATAAAAATTTATAAAAGCTTACTGTTAGATTAGCATGTCTTGCCATTGATGACAGTGTATTTGACCATTTGAACTCTAGTTGGATCTGTCCACTTTCTAAATGATAGTAGGTCCATCTAGAAATACCAAGATAGATTATTATTAATCTGCATATATATAAAAATATATAGTTTATATGAGATGATTGATGTCAATGCCTAGAATCTTTAAATCTCTGATATTAAGTAAATTCTTAATAAATGTGCTCATATCTAATACCAGTTGCAGTTTAAAAAAAAAAAAGGTATAAATAAATTATAATTAAATAAAAGATAGATATAAAAAAGATCAAAGTATAGATTTATAATTTTTATTTTATATATGATTTTAGCAATAAATAAAATATTTTATATTAATATATTAGTAAAGTCAAAAAGATTTATAAGTTTATTTAAAAAATAAAAATTGATAAAATCAAGTATATTAAAACATACAATATAAATTTTATTGTAATATTATCCAATAATAAAATTTAAATTATTATTGATTAGTTGTTTAAAAATCTTAAATCATAATATTGAATTATCTAACTTTATTATAGATTCTAAAAAAAAAGATTTCAGATAATGGAACCAATATATCAGAAGTAGTTTCAGCTGAAATGAACATATCAATTATATTTATTTTTTTAAAATATATCTCTAATTCTTTAGATTATTTTTAAAATTTAATCCAATAAATTTCTCAAATTTGAAACCAATTTTGATAATAAAAATAATAATGAATTCTTCAATTATGATGAAGAGGAAGATAGTAATAGGTTCAGTATATTTTCTAATAATAATAATGATTATTAGTGATTACAATTTTGATCTGAATCCAATTGATCTATGAATCAAATACTAATTAGATCAAATCAAATTTTAAAATTTTTAATCCAATCAAATTCAGATATAATTAAATTTTAAATTTATAAAATTATTAGATTCAAATTGAATTTAGATTAAACCCAATATAATTCAAATCAGATATAAATCATTTCATATAAATTGTTATATAATTATTTAATTTCATTTAAATTGAACTATCTAGGAAATTAAAATAGGGATTTTTTTTAATAATAATATAAAAGAAAAATAAAAAAATTCCAATACTTGTTCTTCTTTATGATTTTTTAAATATTTCTTTGTGATATTATAGTTTTACTGCTTAATTACTTTTATTGTATACTTTGCTTTTGCTAATTTATTTCTTTTAAAATAAAACATGAAAACTAATTTGATAGCATTCAATTTGCATATGATAAAAGTAGCAGTTTAACTAATTATAACCATATTAATATAGAAAATACTAATATAAGCAATCTATCAAAATCAGCCTCAGTTATCTCAACAATTTTTAGAAGTAAAGTATAAGAACACTTTACAAGGAGTACAAGTTTTAAAGAAAATAAAAAGGCTACTTGTAAATATTGCAGAAAAATATATACTTATAATGGAGACAGCACTTTTAATCTTATAAAATATCTCAAAACAACTTATCCAGCAAAATTAAATTTAATAATTAGTAATACTGAAATTGCTAATTTTTTTAAAGCAAGATAATTTCAAATAATTTTTAAATTTAAAAAAAAAATACTATTAGTTTTTTGTATTTATATATAATAAATATATGACTTAACAAAAATGAAAAAAAACTTGAAAAATAGATCATTATCAATTAGCAACCTTTTACAGTTGTTTAAGAACCAGCTTTTCTTGCTTTTGTATAAATATTAGTACTAAATACAAAAATACTATCTGTTATTTCTATTAAAATCTATATAATGGACTATTATTTAAATGATCAAGAAAAAAATTCAAATGATGTTACAAGAAATAGAAAACCATATTTCATTTACACTTGATATTTAAACATCAGTTTAAATGAAAGTATTTTTAGATATAACTGCCTATTTTATCAATAAATATTAAAGAATACAGAGTATAATAATAGACTTTATATAACTGTGGGGTATCCATTCAAGTGAAAATATTAAAGAAGCATTTTTTTTATGTTTAAAGAAATTTATTATTAAAATAAAGATAAATTTATTTATATATTTAAAATAACTATAATATAAGATTAAAACAGTTTATTTAATTTTAAATATATTGAGAATTACAACTAATAATACTACAAATAATGTTGCATTTGCTAAATTGATAGAAGAGTAGGATAAAACTCAAACAATATCTTTTAATACAACAGAAAATCATTTATAATGTTTTGTGCATATTATTAATTTAAGTATATAAGAAGCTTTAAATATATTAGAAGAAAATCTAAAACAAGTAAGCTTATACATTTTTTTTTTAACCTGCTGTTAGGTTAGTTATGTATGCTTTATTAAACATAATATAGGCTATATTATTTACAGTGTCGCTAAAGCTAAAACGCTAACTCACTCATCTTAGTTTATTTTCAAACTCTAAGTGCAACTTTGGGAGTGATTTATTGCTCCATTTATAGTTTGGATGAATACCCTTCTACTATAAACATCATTGCTTGCAGTCACTACTGCATATCACTGGCCAAAGTTCTAACCAAGCCTAAAACCTAACTATTTTATTCCACTTTTAACCTCTATCATCATTATTCTTGTTAAACCTTTTCCTAGATATTCTTCTTCCGATTTCTTTTTTTCTTCTCTTGGCTTTCTTGTTTTTCTTATTGAATAAGACTTTATAATCCGTTTTAATTTATCTTTTCAAAAAATTCCTTGGGCTTTTTCCTATTCTATTACTAGTTCACATCATTTGTTCCACACTTCTTTCCTAAAGCAATTCAAAGTCTTCTTTTGACAATAAAGTATTTATTTTCTGGCAACTGTTTCTATCTTTTTTCCTTCATATTTGAGTTTCTCTACTTCTCTTAATAGATCCCTTTTGAATAACCCTAAGAGAAAACTGACAGAGTCTTGACTATTTATGGATACTTTTTCAATAAGCTTTGTTGCCCATGCTTCTATTTCTCTTATTTTTTCTCTATATAATGTCAGGATATTATTGTATTCTTTTTGAGCTTGATCTTTTTGCTTCTGCCTCTTTTTCTTAAATTCTTAATATATTATCTCTACTTCTATTGATCAGGCTTTCTTCATTGTATTTTTATATTTTGGATATTCCAAAAGATATTCTATTGTTTCCTCCTATTCATTGCATACTAAACAGTCATTCTTATAATATAGATCTGATCTTTTGATTACTAGTTTTGTGATTGTCAGTAGTTTATTATTGATTAACTTCACTAGAAAACTTTTCTGTTGTAAACTTTTAAAGGAGATGTCCCATATGTATTCCTTTTTTAGTCTTTCTCATACCATGTCCTATAAATAGTTCTGCTGATCTTCTATTTGAAGATTCCATTTATCCCTGATTCGATTTTGTTGTGACCAGCAGTATGTTGTTATTTATTATTTATCCTTTTTATGAATTGTCTTATAGGACTATCCAGTGTTATATCCTGCCATTTCACTTCCGTAATAATCTTGTTAGATTTAAGGTCTTTCCACTGAATTGTTGGGAGGTTTAGTACTTCTTTAGTCAGCTTGTCTACTAGATCATTTTCCTTGATATTGGTGTGCATCTTAACTTTAATCAACTTCAACTTTATGTTTTTTGTTTTGACAATATTTAGCATCCTTGCCCAAAGGAACCAGTTTTTCTCTTTCAGTCATCTTCTGTGGATCATTTTTGGATTATTATTTTTCAACTTGTTCCATTTAGATATACATGTTTGACTATTTGTATAGACTTCAGCTGAGCTTTCTACTAGTATTACCAATAGGATTGTAACTATTGCTGCTAGCTCTACTTTTGTAGATAATGGTCAATTTTGTACTCCTGCCTAAAAACCACTTCTTTGGTCTTTTCTCTTTGTTTGGATCCATGCCATCCCCATTCTGACTGTTTCTTTTCCATGATCTATTGGAGATCTGTTCGAGTGAAACTAGAACTTCTCTTGTTCTGCGAGGTTTAATTATAAAATTTCTTTTAACTGGTCTTTATAGATTTCTTCTATGAATGTGTTCTTTAATAATCCTTGATTCCTATCTTTTGATTATTATTTGTGATATTTGGTTTTCACTTTCTTGAAATATTATAGTACATTGGATCTTGTCTACTATTTTACTCTCCAGTATTTTTTTTTTTATCAGAATCTTTAGCTCTTTGACAATTCTTGTTGATTTATGTTTGTTCAAGAAAGTGATTTCATAGAGCTTATTTCTATTTTTATTTATGATGCAAGTATCATTACTGAGTATACCATTTGCACATCCTTTGCACTGGAACTAAATTGTTTCCTAGTTTTCTGCTTGTTTTTACAGTTAAAGTGTACCATTTCCTTTTCTGATCTTGAAACTTTTTTCCAGATTAAGCTCACTGGACTTTTGTTCAGAATATACTAGGTTTTTTTTCTCTTGTTTCTATTTAAATTAAGTTTTGGATAGTCAGGTCCCCATGAGATATTGTTATTATACCATTTCTCCATGACTTCTTCTATTGTTTTTGGTATCAATAAGTGTGATATTCTGATATGCCAATCTGGAATTGATCCTTTACTTGTTCCTGAAGAAGTTGAATCAACCTTCACTTTTTTAGTCTCATAGTTTTCTTCTCTATGATCTAATTAAGATACATTAGTCTGTTGTTGCACAGGGATGGAATAGTTTTTCTATATTCTTCTTTCAATAGATATTCCTAAATTGAGTTGTTTTCTTTTTTCCATTCAAAAGTTTTATCCCATTTCCAGCTTTGAAAAGTTATTCCTAGATCCTTTGTAATTTTAAGTATTTGTATAGAGAAGTTACCCTTGTCCACTATTTGATTTAGTCTCTTACAGTTAAGCAAGTTATGGGTTCCCAGTGTTTTAGCTGTACCTGTTTAAGCCTGATAATTGTTGTGAGACTTGCTGGATCTTTATCGTTTAGTTTATTACAAAGATCTGTAACTTGGCTTTCTCTTTGTAACATCTATATGCTTTTGAAACTATAGATTTTAGGATAATGTACTATGCTATTAGGTATTGGTTTGCATAATATACTTTTGATCATAAATAGTTTTTGGAATCTGGTTGTTAGGTTATTGCATGTTTTCTATGATAATATACTATGCTGCATTTGAAATTTATTCTTGAAATTAGAATTCTATTTAAAATATAAAGAGCTTGTTTATTTATTATTTTTTTCTTTTTCAGTGTTCTAGTTATCAAATTAATTTTCCTGCAAATTTTCTTCATGATTTCTACTGAAGTTTTTTGATTTCTTGTCTATATATCTAGAAATTTGATATAATTATTTCTATTTAACTCTTTTACCTCTTCTTTGCTTATTCCTGCTTTGATACTCCTAGGATATTGGCTAGGGTTGTTAATAATAATGAGAACTAATTTACTACTATTGATCTGGAAGTTGTTGGCTTTGTAAAAGATTCTTGCTGTTTCTAAGATTTGTTCCATATTCTCTTTTAATCTAGCTATCTATGTCATGTTATTCATGAAAGCTATTGCAGCATGTCTGAATTCCAGCTTATATTTTTTCTTTTCATCCAAATCTGGGTTCCACTTGACTGATATTGTATATTCTTTGTCTTTGTTATTTTGAATTTTGCATAATAAAGGGTCATAAAATATTCTCTATAGTAATGATAAAATAGTTTTTACTTGATTAATACTGTCTCCTACTACTATTGATTCTATTAAGTTATTTTCATATAGTATCTTGAATTCTTTATTTATAAAAAGGTCCATTATAATTTTGATGAATCCTATTGGAATTTTGATTTTTTCTATTGCCTTTTGTAGTATATCCAAATTTATAATATCATATGCTTTGGCTATGTCTTGGAAGAGTATCCATAGTTCTTTTTTATTGTCTTTGGCTTCCTCACAAATATTATTCAATACTTGAATAGATTCTACTGTACTTTCTTCAGGTAGATCTGTGAAGTTTGGAGCCTTTGGGATATTATATGTTTTGCAAATATTACTAAGTCTATTGGTAAGAATTTTTGTAAAATATTTTTGGGTAACTTTCAGAAGAACAATTGGCCTTGTGTTTTATAGTTTACAATATCATGTTTTTGGCTTGGTGATTGATAAATATGACTTTGTTTCTATCTGTTAGAAGTAATTTCAAGTTTCAGGAACTTGTTCAATATCTTTTGAAGATATTTTTTACCTTGGATGCTTAGTTTCTTAAGCATTTTATAATATATTTGTGATCTACCAGGAGCTTTATTGTTTGATAAAGTTTATAGAGTTTGCTGGAATTTTTCTTGAAATATGAGAGTTAGAAGTTCTTCATATCATATGTGATTGATATTTATTCTAGATTAATACTCCTTTTTCCAGTCCTCAGTCAAATGGTTAAAATTAGCACTTCATTTTTTAAAAACTTCTTTATGATATTTTGAAGTTCTCTTTCTATCTCTACTTTATTTGTTGTAATTAGGAATCACAACAGATCGAATCAAATCAGATTTTAGGTTAATCAGATCCAAATCTGATAGGATCAGTTTTTATTTGATCTGATCCATATTCGAACAGATTTATTTTATATGATCTGTATCCATTCAGTTAATCCAATATTTTTTTAATCATTTTTTTTTTTTTTTTTTTTTTTTTTAATTTATTATTTATTCATTTTTCCTTACCTAATATTTGCTTGCCATCTTCAAGTTATATATATAAACATTTAGTTAATAATTTATATTTTTAATATTTATAATTTATTGCCATTCACGATCATTTTCTTCTAAATTAAAATATATATAATTTAAATTTTTTGCAGTACTGCAATGTCTTGATTTTTTTTATTGATTCTTCCAGTGCTAGCAAATCAGAGAGATCTTGTTGCAATTGCTTTTGCTGATACTTCATATATTTTTCTTTTTCGGTACCTTCTTTTCATTTTTTAGTTGCTGTTACTGTTTTTTTTGCCAGATTTTGTGATAAACTACTAGTTACACCTTTCTTTGACAAAATAGTTATGCATGTAACTCTTTTTCTGGCCAGCAAAAAAGAGTGTTGCCTTGTATAAAAATTTAAATAAAAACTTAGTATTTTATATTTCAAACTTTTTTATCATTTTTATAAAAATAACTGTTATCTCTACTTTTATTTCCCATTTAGCCATATAGAAGTTGTCTCCATCAAAATTCTTTTCTCAGCAAATAAATTCTGGATTGCTTTTGGAGCAATTTCTCTTAGGCAGCTAGTTGCAATTGTATGATCCAGAAAATTTGTATTGGCATAGGCAAATTTACTGTACCTCCAAAATGCATATGCTTTATAGAAACCCAAGAAATGATTAAGTTTGATTTTCTTTTTAACATAAAAAACTAAAATATCCTTTTCGACTGCTTCATACTTGTTTCCATCTAACCTCGAAAGCCTATGCTTAGCAATTTTTTGCTGTATACTTGAAGTAACATCAGTAAAAAAAATACTTATTGCATAGTTAAACAGAAGGTTGTCTATTATGATAACTTTTTCTAAATATCGATAATGCTGGCTTGTTTCTTGTAACTCTTTTGGTATATTGATAACATGTATAAAAATTCAACATTTCCTTGTCAACAAATATCTAAAACTTGTTGTCAGTACTGCTCAAGTATAAAATTAAATATATATAAAATTTATATACCTAATAGCTGCCAATTCTCCTTGGTTAAGTTTTGATATACCATCGAATTGACAACTCTTCTTTGTAATTGAAACATTTTTAGTACTGTACCTTGTATAATATTTAAAACTTCAGGTCCAATCTGATTATGATATACAGCAAGCACTATCTTGCCTGAATCTTTGTCATGAATTATAATTTCTTCATATTTTTTATTATATTCGGCAGGCAGGAGGCAGCATTAATGGCTTGTACATATGAAGGCAACAGATTTACTTTTTTGTACACCTACTTTCCTTTTATTTTTTTTCATTATATCCAGGCAGGGTCTCAAAAAATATTATTTTTACTTTGTGAGCATTGGCAAAGTTCTTTTGTATCATCAGGTTCTTTCTTACCTGAAATATAAAAGTGTTAACTAGATTTTTTATTATTAAAACTATTTGAACTTACTAAATTTTTATGTATTTTTATTTTATTTTTTTCAATTTGTCAATATTTACTTTCAAAGCAACTGCAGTTTCTATATCATCAGAATGAAAAAATCTCAAGAATCTCATAAATTCTCTTTACTAATTTTACAATTTTTTTATTAGCATTAATAAAATATATACAGTAAGTATATATACTTCAATATACTGTATTTATATTTGAAAAAGAATTGATATTAGGGTTAGACACAGCCAGGCAAACATTTGTTAATTTAGTGGAAGGACTTTACAAGCAAGCAATATACTCCTCAGGATTATCATTTTTCAATGACACAAAAAAATGTAGAGCAGTAATATAAATTTCTATATATATTTAAAAAACAGGTATTAGCTATATATATACATATATAACTTGCCAGTGCAACAGAAAACTGAAAACCTAGCTGCAAGTTAAATTGTCGACAATCTAACTTGCAACTATACAAGTGTCTGCTTAAATATTTTCAAGAGTCCTGCTTTAGTCCAGGGTTTCTCACTGGAGGCAATAGTAGCAATGTAACAGATTTAAGCTTGCCTAACATTTTATTAATAAAATTTAATATATAGTCCAGGATTTTTCACTGGAAGCAATATTGAACTATATTGATAGCAGCTAGTTACATTTTTACAAAGGCTAGTCTACAAGTATTAGTCCAGGGTTTCTCACTGAAGGCAACTTTATAGGCTTGCCAGGTAAAAGGCTTTTTGGTTTTTGTTCCCCCCTTCAATTGATTTACTCACTATTAGCTGTGATCTGTTTTTGTTTCTTTGAGACATGCATTATAATACCTATACCAATGTTTTAGAAATAAATATAAGATGCAGTAACAACAAAATACCAATACCTTGTACTCACTTGACTGTAAATATAGTGGGAACAGGGAATCAATATAAAGGTTTGGTCAATAATTAAGGTGCCAGGTTATTTAGTTGATAAAAGATGCTAGTTAAAATAATAAAAAAAGATGCCAATTTATTTAGTCAAAAAAGAAAGAACCAAGTATACGGTTGTAGCAAAAGCAAAGGCAGCTAATGTAACAGCTATAAAAACATTAGCAAGTGATAAAAATATACTTTCGATTGTAGCTATGTAATAGTAGACAGCTATATATATTTAAATAAAATCGATCATTTAGCCAATATATAAAGAGGTATATATATTTTCTTGAAAACTAACATGAAACAGGAAAAAAACATTTGCAGGTAAAAAAAAATTTTTCTAGATAAGATACCTGGCAGTAAGAATAGTAAAGCAATAAAAGTAAAAGAAAGCAATATAAAAAATTGACAAAAAAATCAGAAAAAAAATTTTTTTATTTATTGTTAATCACTTTTCTCTGCTATATATCACTCTTATATCAATTAATTTTTAACAATTGCTATCTACCTAAACAATTATAGCAACTTGTATCAATTGACCTACACCAGTATTATATTGGATGCTATAGCAGTATTATTATATAAATGCTGCAATATATAGGCTGCTTGCTTCATTAAAATTTTTTTTTTACCTTAGAAAAAGTCTAAATAATAAATATAGTTCCAACAATACATTAAACAATACAACAAAAAAAATAAAATTTTAAACAAATTACCAGCATTTCTTGCAAAAGGCACTTTTTACTATAATCTCAAGCACATACATACCCTAATTGTTTTGCCTTATAACCAATTTTTTTTATCAGTTATTAAATTTTGCTTGCTAAAAAAACTTATCTAATGAAATACTTATTGCAAGTACTGTCAAATAATCATGTATCATGAGTGCCAAATATGGAAAGTAATGTTTATGCATTTTCCACTACTCTAATATATCGATTTCATTATCTACATTTGAAAAAGAAAAATACAGTTGCAATTCATCTGGTTTTTCTATATGACACTGCTTAAATAGCTTCAAACCAACTGTCCCTTGGATATCTTTGCCACTGCCTGATACAGTATTTTCTATATCACACTTCTTGTATCTTTGAAAAGCTTCTAAAAAACTTTAAAATTGCAACATACTTAATATTTATTTTATCATATTTAATAAAATATAAAATATAATTACCTTTCTTTAATTTTACTGACTATTTCTTTCCACTTATTCATTTCATAATATTCTATTTTAAACCTTGGATCTAAAATAACTGTCAGCAAGCTTGCTTTATTAGTCTTGTTATAGTACTCTT
>CAJVPT010004896.1:0-12856 GCA_910592055.1 Acaulospora colombiana | reverse complement strand
ATATAATAATATATAATTAATTAAATTATAATAATATAAATAACATATTATGTATTATATTATAGTTTGTATTATTCCTAATTTATAAATATAACCTCAATTCCAAAAAAATTTGTGCATAAGTTTATCAATTTTATTACTTTATTGTTGATGAATAATTGCTGAATTTTTAATGAATAATTAATAAACTTTTGATTGAATTGTTAATAAATAATTTTGTGACAAACTTTTAATAAATTATTACTGAATTATTAATAAATTATTGTCAAATTATTAATGAATTATTTGACAAATTGTTAATAAATTTTTTGACAAATTGTTAATATACCGATTTTTGTAGTTGCCAATTTATTTATGTCATTTTTTTGTTGAATTGTTTATTTTTTATCAAATGTTATATGAGTGGCAGTATGCTAAATAATTTTTTTTTGTCAAATTGTTTATTTTTTTACTGAATTTTACATGAGTGGCAGTATATAGAATAAATTTTTTTTGACTAGTGTTAAGAGACCTAAATATTCTTTTAGATTTTTTGAACCCTGAATTTGAATTGATTTATTAGTTTGAATTATTGCTTTTGAAATCTCTCTTAGTATTTAGAAAGGTATCAATCTATACTAACCTAGTTAAAAGCTTTGTGAAATTGATATTGAGTTTCAAGAAGCCTACTGTGAATTAGTTTGTCATTTGTTTTTTCTTCTTCTTAAAGCAAATCAAAAGTATAAGGATATTGTTATTAACTGATATTGTCCTTTTATTGTTTTAAGAAGCCAACTGTGTATTATATAAAGGAAAGTTATTGCTATTACTATCTTTTCTTGAGATTGTTTTTTGTAAAAAGGTTTTTTTTTTTAAAAAATTATTATAAAAAATTTTTTTCTAAAAATTTAGAATTAATAAAATGAGTTTTTTCAAACTTTTTATATTAATAATATTTTATATTTTATCTCAAAATACTAATACCATTATTTTTATAAACTGTAATATAGCTATTAAAATATAAAATGTCCTATTGTTATAATTACTTATATCATTAAGAAAATAAATAAAAACAGTCAACTGGTTACTTTAAACAAGAATCAAAAATTTGATTAAGAAAAAAATCTTATTTTAATATTGGAAAAAATCCATGTACATAAAGATGATTATTTCAAAAATATAGTAAATACACTAGTAAAATTAGTTTAAAAAAAATCCAATAGAATATTAGCACATATCAGAAATGAGTGCAATTTTCTTTATAATTACATGAAAAGGTTTAGCCATTAATATTGATGTTTGAAAGTTTATTAAAGAATAAAATAAAAAAAATCAATTTTGACTGGAGTAATCAAAAGTAAATTTAAAATTGATAAAATAAAAAAAAAACTGAAATGAACTAGACAATCTTTTGAACCCAGTTTAATATACACTATATATTTCATACATTCTTCAAGAACAATAAGGACAAAAGCTTTTTAATAAATTTTACTCGTAACAAGTTTTTTATATTATAGATACTCAAGAAGTTAAAATTGGAAGTTTATAAAACAACTACTTGTATTAGGTATGGAACTTATGAAAAAAAACAATTAATCATTGATTCCTGTGTTTAGCAATAAGTTTTGAAAGGCTAGATATTTGAAAAAAAATAAGTAAAAAATTGGTTTAATATATTATCAATCAAATAAAGGTTAAGAACAAGAATAAAAAAGCTATCCATTAAATAGTTTGTATATGATTCAATAAGATATAGTAACAGAAATAGAACCTTTTTAAAATAATATATGAATATACTATATATGTAAATATAAAATAAGACATATTGAAGACTTTTTCAAATTATATTTCAAGATAAAGTTACTTATTATAAGGAAAGCCATAGAAAGACTGTATTAATAAATGTGAAAAAAATTAAAAAAAAAAGATTTGGAATGATCATTGCAAAGTAATAATTAAGTGAAAAAAGATTTTGGATATTGATAGGAAATCTAAATAATATTGAATTCTAAAGAAGAAGTGTAATAGCATAGAAAATCTAAAGAAAGAAAATAGTCCTCTATCAGAAAAGATCTTATCAGAAGAAATATAAATATTGAGAAGATTGTTGAAAGATGAATAGTAAAAAAGGAAAAATGGTTAGGTATTTGATTTGTTATTTAGAATTTTAAATGATTTATAGTAATAACCTATAAGCAATGAACTTAATAGTTAAAGAATAATCCAAGTTATTAAAAGAATAAAATATTATTTCCTAAGTTGCATCTAAAGAAGTTAAACTTCTAAGATGAGTAAGCTGTCATATGAAAGTCTTTTAAATTATATAAAAAAAATTTTTAAATAGACAATAAAGATAAGCCATGTGAGCCTAATAGTGGATCAAAAAAAAAATATATAATTATGAATTAAATAAAAAAAATAGATAAGATTCAATACAAAGATACAGTATATAAAGTTAGAATAATCAATCCTTTATCAATATTAAATTATTTGTATCAACCAAAGAAAAAGTTATCAATATATAGTTCAATAAAAAAAAAAAAAAAACAATAATCAAGTAAAATATTTTTAAAAAATAATAAAAATAATACATAATTGTTTTTTAACAAGTATTTATCTTATTATGTTAACAAAAATTTTAACAGATACAAATTTGTTTCATTTGAATATGTTTTAATTATGAAACTAAGAGATAAAAATAATAAGCTCCTGTAATTATTTGTAAAGCAGTTCTTATTCCCGAGTATTAAGAAATCAAACTTACGCAGAATTCATTTGTGCAAATCAAATCTCTCAATGTGACAAGTAACGAAATGTGCATTTGCTCTTAAGAATTTAAAGTGTACCTTTAAATGATGTACATGTAAAATAGAACAGTCATTCTACATTAGACAAAAACTTGAAAGACGAGCATTTTTTGAAAAAAATTTTTGAAAATATTTATGATACAAAATAAACTTTTTGTTAATTAAATTAAATTAAGACGAAAGTAACGCATCTATTTTTCTCCAACAGTGTTCGCAATATTTTGAATTCTTGTCTAATTTAGTTTGCGTGCAACTAGAGCAAAAGATACCGCCGCAAGTTTTGCAATGAATCTTCCGTTCTAGAATAGAAGACGATAAATATAGAATCATCCAAGTTAAGAAGGTTAAAAACCAAACACAATACCTAATACGGCGAATTTGACTCCGCATTTCAGACAAACATCCGATTGACTGTCCGGCATCCAGTGTGATTCAATTTTGACGTCCGGCAAGACCCATGAGGAAACCTTGCCTGACGAGTCTCCGCTATAAATGACTCTTTGAGTTCTAATGAGAAATAGAATTCATTGAGTGTAATTTCCGGGAATTGCGTCGATTCAAAAATGAAATTTACCCAGAAGGCAACAGAGAGACAATATCAGCTGTATACTCTGATCCCAATCTATTTTCATGACTTAGTTGGTGACGCAATACTAATTCCCATTTACAGCCTAAAAATTTTCCGGTTAATATTATAGTTCAAGTTGCTAACATAAAATAACCGATCAATACCTCTGTTTTCAATATCCAAAACCTTATTCCAAATCTATCCTCGAATTAAATGTTTAGGTAAGATGCACAAACTTCCCATAAAAAGTAATAGCGAACGTGTCAAAGACAAACCTTGATTACACCCTTCTTGTGACCCGTAATAATAACGTCCTCATCGAGCCACTCGTTTTGCTTACCCTAAGTCAAATTTAAATAACATGTCATCCACGTGTGACACAAAAATGATGATAATTCGTAATGTTGCAAGAAAATTACCTCATAGAACACACAACAAAGTATGGGTTCCTGTGATTGTGATGTGTTCATTTTTATCATAAGATCCCCATTTATGCTCCACACACGGATTATTGACCCGCTGCAAGTGGCAATGTCACCCTATGATGATGGACAAGATGAGTCGTTCCATATTCACAAAACGGATTGCAAAGTGTTATCGGTAAAATATTAAATACTTACGGTTGTGTCATTTATTGAGACAAACTATATTAATTAGAGAAATTGCATCAACAATTATGAATGTTTAATTCAAAATAATAAGTTCAATAATTTAAATACCTGAACATGAGTTTCGTGACCCTGCAACTGTCTTACATACTTCATTCTATTCAAGTCCCATATTATGCACGTCGTATCCTAAAACGAATAGAAAATTTGCATTGAAATGTATGAATTTGAATTACTCAATAGTACTGACGAAATAACGTTGAATTCGACATACATCTGACCCGCTAACAATAATGCTGTATGATCTTGAAACAGATACGCAGTTAATCTTCGTGGAGTGCCCTCGCAAACATTTCAGAAAGATAAATTCAGGAGCTTTGGTATGCCATTTTAGTCGCCAGATGCAGACAACCTATAATCGGAAAGAGTGTACACGCTAAATTTTGAAATATGCCGAGCACATTTTCAATGAAGAAACTTACCGCATCTGTACCTCCAGTAACAAATGTTCGTCCATCAGCAAAGCATGCACAACTTACAGTTTGCAGATGAAGATTTTCGTATAAGCCCACCAACTTTTTTTTTTTTTCAAAAAAAAAAAATAAATTATGAATTGAAGAAATCCATGATAACTTTAATATCGAAGATGAGTAGGACGAAATATACGAACTTTTCTGGTGTCTAAATTGTGAAGCCTAAGGCTGTTGTCAGAATAACCCCATTCTACGTAGTGAGTGTAATTTGGAGGTACCAGGACTTTTTGTGTGCTGACGGCCATCAGACGATCACTTACGAGTCGAATATCATGGACCTGCAGCCGAATATCTATGTGGTACATGTGTTCGATTAGTGGTAGCGACAATTCGTTTAATAAATATCCAAAAGGTTCAATTTTTCACCTAGTATGGGATACATCGATTGCATTAGGAATTCCATCTTCTCGTGTAATTTGAAATTTCCGGTGCCGTTACTTGAATCGAATGAATCAGTTGATCTCGCCGGATGAGGTTGAAAAAACAATTGACGCGGGGTTTGGCCAAAGTTATAAATAATCCCCGTCGTTGCGGATCTCTCGACTGGATCAGTTATAGCATCCAAATCTGTAAACATTTAGATTTAATCGTCAGAATTTACCGGGAAATATATTTATAAAAAAAAAAAGAAAAAAAAAAAAAGGGAAATTTTATAAAATTTACCTTTTGCACCCTCATATGAAAGGTGATGAAAAACGTTAACAGCCTCTATCGCCGCGGGCCCTTGTTGTTTAAAGCCGAAAATTAAATCGATCCATTCATGAAGATGGGCACTAACATAATCACTTTCTAAGGCCTGTCGATGTTTGTGTATAAATATTTTGGGGTCACCATGCGCCCATGGGGGGAGAATGACTGAGTCAATTACTTCGCCAGTCCCCTGTTTAACACCTAAGTAAAAAAAAAAAAGTTCATTTATCTGAATCAAAAAAAAAAAAAATAAATAAATAAATAAAAGACTAAATACCAAAATTAAATTTATTTGCGTTTTCCAGAAATTCCGGTAAATAAAAGAATTCAGGAATTAATTCTCGGACATCACTCATGTTATCTCGAGTAGCGGATAACCATGCTTTGGCAATTGAATGAAACAATCGGTCGGCGTGGTCAAAGTGTCCGCCCTTTTAATTTACCAAAAATATTTAAATGGGTGAAAATGATTAACGCAGTAACCCACCGAATCATTACCTGGAGTTTCAGGTATTGTTGGGTGAAGGGTTCCAGACGTATTAAATATGAACAAACAATCATCGCAGACGAGTAATGCGTTCCATAGTGAAATGCCGGTGTTGTCGCATTCGCCGTCGGATCAAAAGATTTATATCGAATTTGGAATTCCTCTAGAAATGGGGGGGGAAATAAATTAATTAAAGCTCTCAATGCTCAAAACACTTTGAAGAGAAAGAGACACCAACTCTTTCTCTCATGGGTTTGCGCGCCCATGGGTTTTGACAAATCACGAAAAGTCTCGGGTTTAGTCAGATCCAGCTTAAAGTATTTTTGATAGGTTTTGTTAATACATGAAGGACAGAGGTGAACGAGCGTCAGTTTAAATTACCTCTTCACTTGTGTAGTCAGCTAAGACCCAAGGGAAAACGGGGTATTGCGTGAGGTCTAAAAAGCGAGCGGCCATAGAACTCGATCAAATTTCGCACACATTTATTTTGTACATATATTTGCGAATATTCATACCATTATACGATCGACCAGCAAGAGTATTCAAGTGCATTAAATATTGAAAATTCGAAATTTCTCGCTTTTCCCACCTCGAAGTTAATTCGGAAAGTGATGAGTTTGCGAAAAAGCTCGGCAAATTAAATCTTAATCCTGAGGAAGGGCTGATGGTTAGGGGATTGACGGGCGACGCGGTATCAAGAGGATTAGATGTGCCAATAACAGATTCGGATCCACTTATGGAGAATGTTGCTCGCGCCACAAGTTTATTGTACGCAACATCCCGTTCTTTTAGGAAGAAGGTAATCAGATAATTTCGTCCATCGGCAAAGAATATCTCTAGAGCAACGTCACTGGTATAGTTTTGAAATAACAATAAATGATTTAAAGGCTCCGAGAAATAATAGGAAATAAGCACTCATCTTCTCACCGAAACAGAAATTTTCTTTTGTGAACCTCCTTAATGTCCTCGAAGGCCCTGAAATTTGAATGAAATGGTTATCACTGATGCTTGAACAGACGATGAAACCATGGATTATAAAAGCTTGTCTGTACACTCACCATCTCCTGCTCTTATGTTTTTTTTCTTTGACAGACGAATCGTTGGAATAACCAGCGTGCGAGGCAAGCATTTGCAAATATTGATCGCGTTCCTTTAGGTCAAAAAAAAAATTATTATTATTATTATTATTATTACGCGCCCAATCATGAAACGAAAGGTGTTGTGACTTTCAATCAATGCAAACCTTTGTTGGTGCATCCCAAATATCCACAATTTCCCCGTCGGATGTGTGGAAGTAATTGTCAATTAAATATAAATTGTGCTTGCATAGCAGCAGGAGACCCTCTAGATCATCAAAAAAACAATTCGCGTAATTTAATTATCTATATTCGTATGATCATGAGATAGATCATGCAAATCCTACCACAGGCATCCAAGCCAATTATGCGACTTATATTATAAATATCCAGCACTGAATCACCGGGTTCCAGGGATCGAAAAACCTTCCGATTTTTGTCTTCTTCAAATGCATTCTCTTCATCAATCTCGGCTTGTGATTCAGCAAATTGACCTAATCGGAAAAAAAAAAAAAATTTTTGATATCGATGTGAAGGAAATTTTTGTAAGAAACGTCTCGAAACATACTATTTCCTACGGAGTCAACGTCATCATTGGGTGTATCCAAGTCATTCGCGTTAGGTGTAAGAGTCATCTGACGATCTGGTAAATTGACTTTTAAATTCATAAATGTTAACATTTGATATGATTAATTGAGAGAGACACCTTAATCCAAAAAAATTATTATTATTACGTTTTTTCGAACGAATCTTGGGGACATCCAAGCCTAACCATAAAACCATTCAAAAAAGTTAGCCGAAGAAATAATGCAAACGATATAGATGATAAAAGGTACACAGACTTGGTGGCTTAGCCGGACTGCTCGTCAGCGGTGATTGTGAGCCATCGTTACTCCCCTGGGTGAAAAGAATGTGTCAGGGTGAATTTTTGTAATTTGCAATGAGACCATCCATCCTAAATGGAAAAGCGAATCCATACTTCTTTTATGACATTATCATATTTGCTGCTTTTTGGTCGATACAAATATAGTCCCTGATCCTCGTTCCGCTCCAATTTTTTTCGCATTCGACACCGACCTGTGAGCGTGAATGCGGTTAGAAATAGTCTTGTGGATTTCTTCTTTTTTTTTGTCACTTGAGAGACGGCAGATAAACATTTTACCTTCTGTAAAATCCAACTTCCATTTTGCCTCGGAGTCAACCGTTTTTGAACCCCAAAGCGCCCGCTCACGGAATAAGTCGGATGAAGTTTTCGTCCAAGTGTCTCTGATATAATTATAGTGATCGACATTGTCCTGAATGGATTTGTAATATCTGCTCGTCTCGATTTCTTGTATATGCTTGGACCATTGATTGGTTTTAATCTTGTATTGATCGAAGAATTCCGACTCCGTGGAAACTTTCTTGAGCATCTTCCTGAGTTTGTTCATTCTTTTTGTGTGAGTGTTTTTTAAAAAATCTCTACAGCTCTTTACTTCGGCCACAATGAGAGTTTCCCAGACTTTCAAAATGCTTTCTTGGAACAAAGCGTCTAGTTGAGTTTTGCGGGCGTCGATCCATTCCAAGAAAGAGTTAAGGTCCTAACATTAGCATAATGCGTTACTCATATTTTCGCTGAATTCTTATTTGGAACGTTGGTAATCAAATTGTAGGCGACTTGAGGATCTGAAGGAAAAATACTTTACCATTTCCAACAATTTTGCAAATCCTTCAACCAATTCTTTGTATTCTGACAAAATAAAATAACATGTCAAAAAAAATGCCTCGCTTGCGCAGACTTATATCAAGAAGAAAATTTAAATGAGATCAACCTATCCCCTTAACTCGCGTTTTCAAAATTCCAGACATCTCGGCAGGCTTTTGAAGCATAAGCAACTTCCAAATCTATCATCAAACACAAAGGAAATTCGTGAAGTGAAGGATTAAATGCATGAAGAGAAAAAAAAAAAAATGCATCGATTCTTTTCTTTCGAAAAGGATACATTCGTTGAGGTTGTTTTCACTTCTTGATTATCGTAAAACAAAAATCTATAGAGATGGTAACACAGGCATCTCAAGAAATCGAGATCGGTATTGGAGGGACTGAAAATGACTTTTTGATGGTATATCAGTTTTTCCAGTATATCGATGATGTCAGCATCCGTCGACCCTTGATCGATTTCGGATAACTTGAACAAGATTATTCTGTCCAATGAACGATACAACATGGATATCGATTGATCGTTGACACGTTTTGCACTCGAATCATCAATTCGCTGAATACTCTCCAGGACGATTGTGATGAATTCGTATACTTGACTTTGCCCATTCAAAAACCATCCTACAATAAAAAAAAAAAAAACATGTTAACAAAATTTCCCAATAAATATTTTATTATAGGCAATCACCGACCTTGATATATTGCGTCCACGGCCAACTGAGAGAATCTAGCTGTGTTTGAAACAATGCGATAATCTTGTAACAAATTCGTATCAAGCTGCAAGGTACTTCTTAGATTTCCCAAAACGTGCAACAGGATATAACTCTCGAATTGGATCTAAAGTAAGAAGCTTTGTTATATCTTTTTCAAAGGCGCAAGAAACATGGCATGACATGACTTATTAAACCATTGAAAGGGATAAACCTTGTTATCTAAAAAGGATGGTGGAAATGACTAGAAAAGAAACCTTCGAATTAATTCAACTTTCAAACGAACGGCGCTCGATCCTGATAAAGCGAAATACCTTCAAGACATGTTCCAGGCCATTCAGAGGTTTCACTTTTTGATCCACGATTGAGTTAACGCATATTGAAACTATAAATTCAAGCAAGATTTCCACTGTGTCATTTTTGTGTTCTGCATAATCGAATTTCCTTATCGCACGTTTTGTGGGTGACCTCAGCGGAGTCAATCCGTATTCAGGCTCGTCATCTATGTCACTCTGCGAGGGGCTAGCCCGTAGCGGCGAAGCGCAAGGGCTGACGGTCAGGAAGTTCTGTCCGGAGGAAAAAGATGTCATTTCTTCGCCTTCCTCCTCGGCAAGTAATCTTTTGAATTGACGAGACAGGGAAGTCAGTACTGGCAACAGATCGGACGTGCCACCGCTCAGCAGAACGTCGAAAGCTGAGTCGGCGTCAAACGATGCTCCAAGTTCTTTCGAATAGAGTTCGGTTTCAATCGACATTTCGTCACACGAGCATATTATGGAAAACAGGATTTCGATGAAGCCGTCCATAATTTCACCTTTGCAACAGAGTTCACTGAATTCGGAGGAATAATTGTACATGTTTGTAAGGAAGTGTATTAGGGTTTGCTCCATGTGTGAAAGTTTAGGCAAAGTATCCTTTGCGGGTTCGTCATCTATATTTAATTAGAAAAGCGTGAATGAGCGTATGGGTACTTCTCTGGAGTAATCAAAAGCATATCAAAATAAAACTTTATTATTGCGTAAGGTTCTACCAATAATGATTTCCAAGTCTCTAGAGAGAGATCGTGAACGACGTCTTTGATGCTTCCGATCGTTCTGACATTTCCGAATCGCCGCATCATCCTTGGACATACCCCTAGCAAATTGGTCCTTCTCGATATTATAGCTCAACTGTACTACCATGTTGATTCCTTTCTTCATCATGAGCAGTATAATTGGCATCACGTCGGGTACCATTACATGGGTAGAGTCATCTTTCGCTCGGAACAACGTCAAAAGCGAAAATAGATCGAATGGAGCATCGATTGGAACATCACAAATGTCTATTCCAAAAAGCATGGTGAACAAAACTTGGTGCAACTGTGAGAGATACCACCATTGAGGAAGCAACTTTTGCATAACTATGAATCCATCGGATGAAGCACGGAATTTGTTTATGCAATTTGCCCCTTGAGAGTGAAAGAGTCTGGATAAGATCCTAGCCGCACACACCACCCACATAGGGTTTGAATCGTTACTGAAGAAAAGTAACGGCCACTTGTTGGTGATAGTCGTGGCAAATTTATTGACATAAAAAGGATTTAATTTGTCGCAAACTATTTCCGTCAGCATTTCCATGACCATAACGCCGACTTGTTTCGCCGTCGTTTCGACCGAAAGACTCCGGACATCTGTTATTATGGTTCCGATCGTGTTCTTGCTGTTATCATGAGAAAAAGGCATGCTCATGCTATTCTTGAATTGCGACTCCTTGCGAACAAGACGACGGTTAAGGGACGCTGGGAAACGGTGAATAGATTTACGCTGTAATTAAAGTTTTATAAATGTGAATGTGAAGAGGAACAAAAAACTCACGTTTATTTAGTGTGGAAACCAAAAAGGTGGCGATGGATCTTATCACTTCAGTCGTAAAATTATACTTCACTACGATCTTCAAGGTTGCTATGAATTCGATGAGCAAATTCTTTGGATAAACATTCGTCTTCAAGGCCACCAACATTTTCTTCACGACATCTGAATATTGACAAAATTAGTTTAGGAAATAATGCAGTTTCAGACCTAGATCTAGAATTCTAAAATTGCAACAAGGATACGCATTTTGCTCAAGCGCTTGGCGTTGAAATGATGGTGATTACTCAATTGAATAAAGATCGCAAATTGTTGAAGATGTGCTCGCTGCACAGACTCATCGGAATGTCTCCACAGGTCGAAATCCAAGATTAGAAATCTATATGCAAGAGGATTTATGATAACGGAGTCGCTGCAAAGGAAAAAAGGGGATTGAGTTCACCCCAACGGGAAAATTTACTTGAGAATTATTGTGACAATTACTCTTATCATCTTCCACTTACTTTGGACTACTTGAATTGAGCCCCACGAAAGCGAGCAGCAGATTCAATATTTCCATGGTCAAAAGGCCATGTTTCTGTTTCAATAGATATGCTAGGATCTCATATCCGTGAATCTTTTCCATGTCGTCTGAATTACGCCAGCTAAAACGGATAAGTTCAATAAGCGTGCAGACAGCTTTGCACAAATCCGTTGCGGTCTATATAATAAAATCGAAGCTAGTCGGTTAGGTGGAATGAAAACGGTGGTAATCAATAAATTACGAATGATCTAATCAACGCCTACCTCCGCCTTTTCGATCAACCTCAAGACCACGGCGGAACCGCCAATCTTCCAGATCGAATCATCCATACCGTATGGCACTGCGGTTACCGGGTCACCAATCAAATATGCAAGTCCGTGAGAAACTCTTAAGGCGAGTTCGACTTTTGGCACAGCCGCGTTCAAGATAACCTTTGTGTTAACGGTTCCAAGTGCCAGTGCTTGTGACGTGCCTTCCGAAAGTCCAGCCCCAAGGATGTTTGCATTTTGTCCGCAGGCTAAGACATTACCCGCGTTGAAAGCAAAAATGATTTTTTCCTCGGGCAATGTTTGGCTATTGTTACCCCGAATTGCATTTACCATGGCCAATTGGTCAAATTCTATCGTCGAATCCTTTCGACCACGATTTAATGCATCAAGTCTCATGTTGAGTAACGTGGACGTTTGGTAGGTTTGAAATTGACCCAGAGAGTCTTGAAAATTGGACGAGTATCGAGGACCAAGATGATAATATACGCCAATAATATCTCCCTCCAATTCATCCTCGAAAAAATAACACGGACCCAAATCCCACGCAAGCCTCGTCTTTCCCATTCCAGACTTTCTCGCAACATCTTTCGGGGTTCCTATATAAGTCCTGATTGTCTTGTTCGGAGCTGGCTGACCAATATAAGGGCATTTCGACACCTCCACGAATCGACCGTCGACGTACAATGTCATTGTGGAGGAAGCCAAACGCGACTTACTGTGCACGAGAGCGATATGATACCAGCATCCGGTTCGAAAGCCAAAGTTGTCAAATCGAGTCCCTTGCTTGAGGGAAGTCTGAACTACAAGCTTACGAGTTCGGGCTTCGATGTATATATGCAAACAGCAACGGTCTTCTTCATCCCTTAACCCCAAAATAGTTAAATTAACGTTCGGATCAAAACTCTCGATGTCAACCCAAGCCATAAAAGTGTAGCTTCCGGCAGCCGGCGGAAATGGTCTGTCAGTCAGATTGTTCATTTCCAAACAAGAATAACCAAACTGGCACATATCAAATTGGATGAAACGAGGCCATCGACTTCTTTGTACCCCGTATAGGACC
>CAJVPT010004895.1:0-12856 GCA_910592055.1 Acaulospora colombiana | reverse complement strand
CATATTCATATTCTTCATAAGATAAGCTTCTTTTAATTTCTCTACTCAACTCTAAAATCACACTCTTTTTTTCAAATCATAAAATTCCTTCACTTAATTCATCTACAAAATATTCATTTCTCTCTTCAACTGATACAAACATCTTATATACATCTTCAAGATGTGACATAATGGTTTCAGATTCATCTGTATTCAAACTTCATCCAATGTTTTTTTGTATTTTTTGAAAAAAATTATCTCTGATCGCACAATGCTCTTGATTTTCAGAATCAAACATTTTTTATTTTATTTACAATTATCATACCTATATTTATACTTTCAGATAAATATAAATTTTATAAAATTAAAAAATTTGTTAAATTTTTAATATGAGTATACATATATTTATATATTTCAAAATATAATAAAATAAAATCATTCATAAATAATCAAACTATCAGGTGTCAACTTATTGATTCTCAATCTCTTTGATTTACATTTATCCAGATCCGTATTATCATCTGTTGATCTCTTTAAATACCTACTCACATTGAAATCTAAAATATCAGGATATCTCTTCAAGTATTCCACCTTGTGATTTTCAAAATGACGTCTCCAATATACATCACCATTTTTCTCAATCACCTCATCCTTTACATTCTTGTTAATCTTCTCCACCTTCTCAATTAATTCCTCAGTCGTCATGAATCCCTTATTATATTTCAAATCCCATCTCATATTTTGAAATAATTCCTCATCACCCTTTTCAAATACAACCTGAGTCATTCTATCCTCAAATCGACCTGAAAATCAAATTATATAATCCAACCTTTGATAAAATTGTTAATAATCCTTCTTGTTACTATCATTATCATCTAAATTACTCATCTTAAAATTATATACCTCTTGAGGTGATTTCGTGTTAGTTAAAAATATATATTTTGCTAAGAATGGTTCAAATCCAGAATACTTGCATTCCACATCAAGAGAAGCATTATTTAAGATATTCACCATATCAGACCAATTCATCTTGGTATAGAATTCATCTATCAACACGATCTCCTGTTTATTATATCCATTCCAATAATTCTTTTCTGATCTCTGATTGTTGGATTTGCTATACATCTTATCTGAAAATAACTTATTCATCAATCCCGTCTTTCCCGATCCTTTCGGTCCATACAAGAAGAATGTTAATGATCTCCAAAATCATTTCATTGGATTAATGATATTATGAATCTTCTCAATCTTTTTATAAAAAAGTAATTGAGTATATGTTGGAGCTGTTCCATTTCTTATATTCTTGATGATCTCTTTATTAGCCATACTAATTCCATCCAAAATATTTTGTGCTGATTCATTATAAATCATATTTTCATTGACATTTTTCTTAATTCCTTTATCAGGATCAATCGGAGTACCAAATTCAATCCACCAAGATTTCGGATCTGTACTTCCATTATATCGAGTCAAAGTATGATATTGAACACAATCCTTATCATATTTTGAACAAAATTTGGACAAATCAAAATAATCACACTGATACTCGTGACAACTGCATTTTGAAGTTCCACCCTTGTTCAAACAATTAGATCAGTGCTTATGAAACTTACATTTATTGTACACCTTCTTGCAATAGAGAATGCAATCCATCTTATCCTTTGCATTGGCATGTCCTATATGTATTGAATAAAATTTGAACAATCCCTTGATTCCATTTGAACACGTCTTCTTACAAAGTTCCTTCATTGGATTTTTCTCATCATTCCTGATGATGTCTCCCTTTTTATATTTATCAAAATTCCTAAATGCATATTTTATATACTCCTTTCCCTCCTCCTTATAACAACCAATCTCTTGGGTTTTAAAAAATTGTGCATAACCTTGAATGTGAAGTTCCCTAAGTTCCATGACCTCAAATTGAAACACCACATATCAAATCTTGTCTTTATTATCATGATATACATCAATGATATGCTGTTTGTATTTGTCAATAAATTCTTGATCTGTCAATGAAAATGCTTCGCTTGACTTGAACAATGTAAAATTGAAATAATGATATTGATCACACTTATCTTTTGAATTTGATATCTTTATAAAAAAAGAACACCAAAATACATCTTATTTATACTTAAAATCTGTGTTGAGATCAAGATCTAATCTAAAAATAAATCACGAATTCAAAATCTACATCTATAATTCATTCACATCTCATTAATTTTATTTAACAACTAAATATTACATCATCCATGAAACTATATCTCACATGCTCAATGAATCCACCCGCGAAACTATCTACATGCTATACGTAATAAAATATATCCTGCGAAACTATCTGCATACTATAAAAATAAAAAATATAAAAATATACAAAAAATATACCCGCGAAACTATCTACATGCTATACATAATAAAATATACCTTGCAAAACTATCTATATACTATAAAAATAAAAAATATAAAAATATACAAAAAATATATCCGCGAAACTATCTATATGCTATGCGTAATAAAATATATTCTGTGAAATTATCTACATACTATACATAATAAAATATACCCCGCGAAACTATCTATATGCTATAGAAATAAAAAATATAAAAATATACAAAAATATACTCCATGAAACTATCTACATGCTATACAAGTAAAAAAATATAAAAAATATCTATCTATAAACTATCTACATGCTACATGAATAAATAAATTTTTAAAACCCCACAAAATTTCCAAAACTATCTGACATTTTCGCTCAAAATTCCAATCTCAAATTCCTAGTTTGGTGTGGTATACGACCCTTAATTTTCGTTATTATACATTTTTTCCAAATCGCCAATTCTATAGAAGTGACAAAAGTTTTCACAACATTTTGATTGACCCGTTTTTAGCAAAAAATCAAAATCATTGATAATCTTTTTTTGTTACACTAATCAACATCATGATAACCGCCGGATTCTGAGATTGGTATAAAAGTCGAGTTTGGTACACTAAACTATAGAAAGTTTTTTTTTGTCGATCATTTCAAATTTTTTAATGGATTGTTTAATCCTGACTTATTTTGATAATCACAGGGTAATACTTAAATGAACCTGATTGGTTCATTTATAACCCTGCGATTCTAAAAATAACTCTACAAAAATGTAAAAAAAGGTTTGTAATTATATTCAGAAAAAGATCTGAAACAAAAGATATATAGGAGTAATTGAAAGGGAATGATTACAAGGAATTGATAGAAAGAATAAAGTAAGAAGATCAAGCCTAAAAGTCTAGAAGATCAAGAAACTATCAATTCCTGAAGAAGAAAGATTGAATGACAAGAATCTGAAGTAGATATTTATAAAAGGAATGGAATACAGAATAAACTGGTTGGGTTTTGATCTTTGTCAGAGCTTTGCAAAGTGATTTATAGTAGGGATCTGCAGGTAATGATATTAATAGTTGGAAGGATATTCATCTGAACTGTTAGTGGAGTAATAAATCACTTCTAAAATTATACTTAGAGTGACAATAATTAAGATGAGTAAATTAGTTAGAGATTTAGCTTTAATATTATATTAATATATAAAGTCTATAAAATATTTAATAAAGTATATATAACTAGTCTAATACAAGAAAAAAAAAACCAATATGTTTTCATTATCTAATTGCTATATAAGAAACTTTATATTATTTAAAATTTAAAATCAAATTGAAACAGATTTAATTTTTTAAAAATAATTATAAAAAAGTATTATTAAAGTTCAAAAATATAATAATAAAATAATAAAATTAATTTCAAAAAGTTTTTTATTATAGAAAAACATTGTATTATTTCTTTAATAGGTAAAAATGTAACAACAAATTGATTCTAATCTTTTTTAAAACTTTCTTATTATTTATAGAAAAATTAATTTTTTTTTTAAACCTATAGTCAGGCCAGTATTATGTATTTATTAATCATTAAGAAAATCAATAAAGATACATAAGACAATTGCATCATGGCTAAACTAAAAAACTTATACTGATACACTCGTCAATGGCTTTCAATTCTTAAAAGAGCTTTAGCCTCTAAGCACAACCTTGGGAACAATATTTTGTTCTAGACCAATTTTTGAGGAAAGACCTTCTTAACTTATCCATTATTGCCAGCAGGTCATCACTGCTTATTATCCTCCAAGGAACTGAATTTGAGAAACTATAAAAGAGAAAAGGGAAAAAAAAAGAAAAGAGGAATATCTAAAAATATGCAAATGCATTACATGAAAATAAAAGAAAAAAAAGAAAATTAAAAATGCTTCATGTTCTCCAAAGGACCTCTTCTAAAAACCTCTTCTTATTAGAAGTCAATCCTTCTGGGATTTCCTTTTTCTTCCTAACCATTTAAGAAACTTATCTATTTGTACTCTTGATTATTTTCTTGTGAATATTTGAGATACTTATCGTCTACTTAGATCCAGTGTTTTGTTCAATGCTTCTTTTTTTTTCAGTCTTGATTTTGTATTCATATATGTAGAAGAAGATGACTAATAGTGGATTCCAGATTCTTATGTAGCTTTTCAGTCTTGTTGAGTAACCCCCGATATCTTTCAGTAGCTATGCCTAGTTAAAGGAATTTTACTGATATTTATATTAATTGCAATATCATTACACAACATCTGAGAAATGCATTCTCAATCCTAGAGAAGGGCAGTGTATTATATTTCTTTACTTTTCAGTCTTACAGCCTAACTAGGATAAAGAAATAATCTCCTTCGTGTACTTTGCCTGATTGGGATGATAAGAAGTTTAGGGCCTCAGCTTGAACAAATAATTACCTTTTCACCACCTAGGAAATTTAGTATTCATCTTAATAGCCTCATGATTTCTTTGTTTCAGTTAAATTTTATTTGGTGAAGTAGAGGAGTTCGTGTTTTTGATTTCTTTTTTAATTATCAATGACATCATCAGAACACATGAGGTGATCAATAGAAGCTTGTTTACATTTATCTACTAATGTATTTTGTGTTAACCAATCAGATACCAGGTGACGTTGTGCTATCAAAAATTTAGGATCAAATTGAGATAGGCAAAATTCCTCAAGAAAACTATAAAAAACAATAAGCACTTTAAGAGGGTATAAGACAATATGCAAGAAGGTGGAAAATAAGCCTTCTTCTATCAGCAGAACCTCTATTTCTTGTTACTTCCAGCTCTGTAAAGTGACATTTCACTTGTCAGTTTTTTTATTTCCTAGAACCTTCTTGCCTTTAGTAGAGAAAGTCATACTTAAGTCTTTTCAGATCACTAGAGGCTCAAGTTTTTATTCAAAGGAGATTATAAACAAGTAAGGGAGAGTAAGAGAGATAAATGAAGACAAGTTTTAAGTTGTTTTAATAAAAGTATAAAGACTTTATTATAGAACCTTTGCTTGTATCTTGTAGAAGCTGAAGCATTCGTCAGTCTTTTATTTTTGTGATTTCCTGATTGATAAGCTGATTCAGGTACATTAGCTGATTGTTTTTAAGTGATGGTATGACTTTTTTGTATTGTTCTGGTGCAAGATATTCTCTGATCCAAAAGTTTTCCTTTTCCATTCAAAGGTATCTTATCATTTCCAACTATGAAATGTTATTTCCATATCTTTAGCAATTTTGATCACTTGGAGTAAAAAGTTTCCTTCATCTGTTAGATGACTTAAGGATTTGCAGGTTAATAAATTGAGTGGTTCCCAATTTTTAACCTATGCTTGTTTGAGTCTAATGATTGTTGTGATTCCTGCTGGTTCGAGATCATTTAGTCTGTAGTAAAGTCTTATTAGCTGACTTTCTCTTTGTAACATTCAAACACTTTTCAAGTTGTGGATCTTTGGATGATGAATTATGCTATTGGGCATTGATCTGCATAAACTACTCTTATTTTTGAAAAGTTTTCCATATGCTATTGTTAAGGTGTTGCATATTTTCTAGGACAATATGCTATGTTGCATTCTAAATTCTATCCTAGGTATTAAAACTCTATTCAAAATATAGAGGGCTTGTTTGTCTATCACTTTTTTATGTTTAAGGGCTCTAGTTATAATATTAACTTCTTTAAGCACTTGTTTTTTGAGCTCAATTGCAGTTTTTTGATTACCCATCCAGATTCCTAAGAATCTAACCTGTTCTATTCTTTAGAGCTCTTTAACCACTTCTTCTTCAGTACTTGCCTTTACCTCTTCTGGATAGCAGTTAGGATTGTTAATGGTGACTAAGACTAATTTGTTGCCATTTATTTGAGAATCGTTAGCTGTATAAAAGATTCTTGCAGTTTCCAGAATCTTTTCCATATCCTCCTTAGATCTTGCTATCCATGTTATGTTATCCATAAAGGCTATAGCTGCATGCCTTAATTTTAACCTTCTTGTAGTCTATCTTTTAAGGTTGAGGTTCCATGTAACTGATATTTTATATCCTCTTTGTATATCATTCTAGATTTTACATAAAAGAGGATTATAGAAAATTCTTCATAGTAGAGGTGAAATGGTTTCTCCTTAATTAATTCTGTCTCTGGCTACTATTGATTTTGTGAGATTATTTTCAAATAAGACTTGGAATTCTTTATTTTGAAAAAGACTCAGTATAATCTTTATAAAATCTTTTGGAGCTTTGATTTTTTCCATTGTTTTTATCAGCATATCTAGATTAATTGTATCATATGTTTTTGCAATATCTTGAAAAAGTATTCACAGTTCTTTTTTGTTCTTTCTGGCATCTTCACAGATATTGTTGAGAATCTGAATTGGTTTTGCTATACTTTTTCCTGGCAGTTCTACATAATTTGATTTTCTGAGAATATTATTGTTTTTACAAATATTTTCCATTCTGTTGGTAAGAATTTTGATAATACATTTTCTTGTAACTTCTAACAGGACAATAGGTCTAATGTTTGAGAATTTGCAGCCCATGGTTTGGGTTTCACTATTGGATATATGTGGCTTTGTTTCCAGTGTTTTGGAGTAACTTTTCATTTTAATAAGTTATTCAGCATTTTTCTCAAGAAGTCTTTTCCTTCTTGGCTTAACCTCTTTATAGCTGATTTGAGATTTTCCTGGAGCTTTGTTGTTGGGAAGTGCTCTTAATATTTCACTTAACTCTTCTTGTGTGATTGACTCGAGTAGTTTATTGTATCATAATATTTGGATATATTCTCTTGGTTTATACTCTTCTTTCCAATCTTCGGGTAAACTGTTATAGCTAGCTTTTCTTTTTTTGAAGACTTTACAATGATATCTTTATATTTCCTTTTCGATTTCATCTTTTTGAGTTGTAATGTATTCCTTATTCCCTAGCTTGATCTTAACCCTATCTAGTACTATTTTACTTCTAGTTCAGTTGGTTAAAGAGCCGACTATTTATTTTTTATTGTTTTTCAAGTTATCACATCTTTTTCCAAAGCAGTCTTAATACTATCTTTTATTTTTTTTGTTTCCAATATTTGACAAATAAATTTAAGACCTTCTATAATATCTTGGATATCTTTTTTCAAAGATTTCTATAGCATGTTAGAGATATTATATTGGATACAATAGTTCTGGATCTGATGATTTGAATTGTGAGTATTATTATGTTTTTTTATAGCTAAGCTAAGGACCTGTAGCTTATCTATTTCTTTTGATGTTTCTGCTTTATTGTATAATTTTTTTAGTTGTAGGTCTTTTCTGTAACTAATAAATTTGGTATTGTATTTATAATGCTTTTCTTTTGCTTGAAATGTTTTTGTGGTTGCCAGCTTGTTAAAGGTTGCTTTACATAAAAATTTCTCAAAGATATTTCACAGTTTGTTTGCTTGATCCTCCCTTTCATCTAAATTAAGTTCTTTTTGTAGCAATGGTTCTAGTGATATTTTAAATTTATGGTCTATATTTTCACTAAACGCTTGCTATTTTGATGGAGATATATCTTTTATATCAATTCTCCTTTATATACTTGTGGAAAATTGTGTGGTTCAGCTTCTTGTGAAAAGGTCTTTGTTATATAAAGTTATTATGAGCATGGTATTATCACTGCCCATAATATCTTCCATATCTTGGTTATCAAATTGGTGTAGTAAATAGCTTATTAGACTATAAGAGATTCAAATATAGTCTATTCTACTACTACTTGTTAGGCTTTTTCTTATTGAAGTTTTTTCTTTGCCTTCCCATGTAACTTGTATATATATAAAGTCCCATTTATCAAGAAAGTTGAATAGTGAGATTTCAGGTCACCACGATAATCTGAAGCTTGTTTTTGAAAAGGACTTTTTATTTTCTGATGGGTTGTAGGCTGCATTAAAATCTCCTATTACTATTGTGTGAAAACTTGTCCATGTTTATTTTTAATGAGGCTAGTTATCTTGTTTTGTACCATTTTGTATCTTGGTTTATCTGAAGGAATATAAATCTATATAATACAAATTTTTTTCTTTTCATGAGCATGTTGACAGCAATAATATATCCTTTTTCTTTCTCTATTGATGCAATTTTTTTTCCAGATCTCTTCTGATTAAGAGACTGACTTCTGCTCCAAATGGTGGGTCTTTATTGGTACTATGGAAGTGTTTATAGTCTTTCTGATTATTGAAAGCCTATTGTGCATTAGCTTCTATTAATTTTGTTTTACATAGTCCCAGTATACCTATTCCTTGTTCTAATATTTCTTCAACTAGATTTTGCTATTTTGTTTTATCTATAATTCCTCTAACATTGTGTGTATCCAATCTGATCACCCTTTTACCTATATTATTCTCTTCTTTGATTTTTCCTATTAGTCTATGTCTACTATTATTAAGAAGTTTTTTCCATTCATCTTGCGGAAATGTTGTGATATTTATATTTCTCTCCTCTTCTCTTCTGTAACTACCTTTTAAAGTTCATTTGTTGCTCATATTTGTGATTTTTGATAAGGAAGCAGTGGGCTGTTGCTTTTCTTGATTACTATAAAGGAATGGTGTGCCTTTAGAAGTAATTTGCTCTCTTATTACTGAGTCTTGATCTTCTGAAACCTGTTTGTCCCTCTAGGATATCTATTCTAGCATATAGTTTTTCTAGGTTAACTAGAATATTTATTAAAGGATCTTGTGTGCTTTTTATTTCAGGTCTTCTATTGACTTCAAAAGATCTATTTCTATAGCTTTATTGATTTCTAATTAGTTCTCTATTGCTTCCTATTGTGGAATATTCTTCTTTATTGTTTCTTTCATGTCTTATTCTATTATTGCTTCGCTACCTGATCTGTCTCAAGTTTTGAACCTATGATAACTTGCTAGATTAGAAATAGACTCTATTGATTCTATATCTGATTGTGAGTCAGGTGTTGATTCATTATATATTTCTATATTTCTGGACCTGAATCTTGTATTTGTATTTTTATCTTTAGGATTTTGTCTTTTTGTTTTGGTTATACTGTATATTTAATACTCTATGAGAAGTGATGTCCCTGTAAAAAAAATATATTGTTTGCATGCCTTGTTTCTTTCTTTTTTTGTTTTAAAGTAAACTATTGTAAAGTTACGCTTCTTGAGTGTATAGGAATCTTTGGATGTGTAGCATGTCTTAGCTTGTGTACCATTCAATGCTCAAGCTATTAGACTAATGTATATTTTGTCAGTACCTAAAAGTCTTGCTGAGTTGTCATTTCTTTCAATTAATATTTGATTTATTTCATTATCGCTAATCTCAGACTTAAAAAATATAGCTCTTGACATTTCTGTACTAATTGGAGTCTTTCAAATTTCTTCAGAATTTAGGCTAAATTATTTGTGCCATTTGATATAGGCTTTCACTCATGGTTTGTATTCATTTTATAGATATGAATGTTTTGAACTTCATATCTTTTTAGATGTGCTTTTATGAAGTTCTTATTGTTTTTCTGATTTACATCTACCAAACATACATGCCATATGATAGTGTCTTTTTCAGTTTTGAATTCTTGAAAATTTTTTGATCTAGATTTCTTTCTGTCTTTTGTTTCTTATAAGTGGTCAATGGTATTATATTTTGAATAGCGAAGTTGTCTTCCTTTTGATTAACTTTTTCGATACATCTTATAACATCTTCTTCCTCTTATATTCAAAAAACCAACTACTCATTTCCATTGATAAACTCTTTTTATAACAGGTTTCTTTTTTCTTGTGCAAGTTTAAGGGTGTTGCTTAGATATGCCTTAGTTTCATTTTTTGTTTCTCCTGGAATATTGATTGTCATAGCATCTAATCTATAATTTTCTTTCTTTTTTATAAAATAAGGATTTGTTGGTGGTGTCATGTCTCTATTCCTAATAGTATAGGGACTATGTTCATTAATGTATTTTTTTTTACTGTTTCCTAGAGTTTTTGTGATTCTAGTTCTTCAATCTCCTATGCACATACCATTGTTACTTCATTGTCTATTGTTGATTCATTATCTATTTGTTCAATGATCTCCATTGGTTATTGCCCTGATTTATGTTGACTTTCAGGATTTTTAATAATTTTCATAAGCTTATTTTCAATGTAGGGTTGTAGGAGATCTTGTTTAATTCCTTTGCCTTGTTGCCAAAGATATGTAATATGTTGAGTTAGAATTTATTCCTTATGGAAAGTTGTCATATCTACTCCTAGTATCTTAGCTATAATACTATTGAGGATAGTATATGTTTTGATAATGAGGTTACTGATCCACTGGGTTCATTATTTCTTTGTTTTAGTAGTTGTTGTGAAGCCCATAAAATAAAGTATTCATCATGTTTTATTGAGAGATTGATTAATGTGTTTATTATATCCTCTTCTCTTTTACTGACAATCTGTAATATATGTTGTACTCTATTCATATTTGCTGCTGATTTGGATTTATTAATAAATCACGTGATTGATTGTTTATATTTGTCAGCTATTCTATTTTTAGATTGCGGATAAACCTTTCTGAATTATTGTTGTTTATATTTTGATTAGGTAATACAGAAAAACCTTGTTGTGTTATTTTGATTTATTTGTTTGTTGATATTGAAGATCCTATTCAAATTTTACAAGTTGTTATCATGTTTTTGTGGAATGTCGATCAACTTGTTTGGATCACAAGTTATATGTGTGCATGTATATTTTGGTTTCACTTTTACATGTATACTTGCTTTGCTTGTCCACTTTTATGTGATCGTATTTACGTAACAAAATGAAGGATAGGTATATTATTTATATATATATATATTGTAGCAGACTGATTGATGAGTCTGTCACTAATGACCAAAGGCTCGCATAACCTGTGGATAGAAGAGTCCATCCTTCTATTATACATACAAAACAATATCAAAATCAATGCAGAGGCATAAAAAGATTTGAACAAATCTCAAGGTAGTTTTTCCTAAAATTACTTATAACTTCTCAGTTATAACAATCTATTCAAAAGATTTATCTTAAGTTTCATCATTTTTATTAAGTTATTGAAGAAAGTTACATTTATACATTTTTACATATAGGGCTATTACATAATCACTATGGCTATTCTGGTATTATGTCATGCATAAATTGCTTCGTGGTCAACTAATTTTCTATTACTTCAGCTCATAGATTTTTATCTTTTTGATGTAAATAGATTGTTTGCACATTCTTCTAGCTTGCAAGGGGTATGGTAATAGTCAGCAATTGATTGTTTCGCATAAGTTTCAGTCATGTCACAATTATCAGTCATGTGACCATGACAAAAATTCTGAACTCAGTCTGACTTCTTTGACCTTTAACAGTATGTTTAGACTTTCTTGTCCTTGAGGAGCTTTGATATTCTTCTAGGTCTTTGAATGACTGAAGTAACTAGATTTATCGAGTAAACTTGATTGCCTCTTGAGTTTCTTGCAATGTTAAAAAAGGTGTTAACCTGTATTGGCCTAGTTATAAGCTATGTAAAGTTGATATTGACACACTTTTTCTGACTGTGAATCAATTTACTGGTTTCTTTTCTTTTTCCTAAAAATTTTAAGAAAAAAAAGTAAAAGAAAGTTAGTAAAACAATGTATACCTCTTTTCTTGATGTTTCTGAAAGGCTTGTTGTATGTGTATTGCAAAAGCTTGATAACTTGATTTGAAGGATATGTTGTTTTTCTTTATGTGTTTGACCAGATTTTCTTTTTTCAAAAAAATTATCAAGAAAGAAAATTTTTAAGAAAAAGGAGGATCAGCAGAAAGAGTTTTTTTTTTATGATTTATTGCTACTTTGTATAGTGAGCTAATATGTAAAGAACTTATCTAAGATACCCAACATCACTAGTGTTGTATATATCTTATATAGGATCTTTATGACTTCTGTTAGTGTATTTCTTTTATGTTGGGTCTATATTGTTTTATAATTACTTTAATTTCTTTACAACTCATATTTGCCTCTTATAGAACCTGTCTTATATTTCTTAGATATTAGAATATCTTACTATTTGACTTGGCCATATAAATGAAAAATCAATTTTGTCTTAAGGATATGTACTACTTAGTTTTGCCTTATTTGAAACCTGTTTTATGTTTTTAGCTTATACAGTATATTGGACTAATTTTTTTGTTTTGTTATGAGCATTATAAGCAGATAATTTCTTGTTATGGCCATATTGGAATATCAGATCATCATTATAAAGTAGTGAGATCTTTGTATCATCAATGGCTTAAATTTTTTATTTGATCCTTATATAATATTGAACTCTAGACCTTATAATTAAAACCTGGGAGCACTACTACTATGCTATAGATCCATAGATCTTAAAAAGCTTTTTGCCTTTTTTTTTAAACACTTAATTTATCTTTTTTTTTTTTTTTTTTTTTTAACCTGCAGTCAGGCCAGCAAGGTGTGTTTATTAATCTTTAAGAAAACCGATGTCGATACATTGGGCAATTATATCATGGCTAAACTAAATCTCATACTGACTCACTCGTCAACAGCTTTCAGTTC
>CAJVPT010004894.1:0-12857 GCA_910592055.1 Acaulospora colombiana | reverse complement strand
ACAAGAATATTTTAGCATTAAGTTCCGTGATTTCAAAAACTTTTTGAGCCATGTCTGTTCAATATCAATTATATGTCTCATATTTATAATTATTTATTTATATATAATCATTCATCATCTACATCTATTTCCATCACCATCTTGATCTTAATGTCTCACATAAATATAATATGAAAAGGTTTCATAAAAACCTAAAATTGATTCGTACACAGAATCAATAAAATTTGTAATTGTATCATTTCGATTGATACTCACAATAACCAAGTAAAATCTAATATTGGTCAAAATGAAAATAATCGAAAGAAAAATAAAAATATTTCTATTTATATATTGATAAAATCCTCATTCTTCTCTTTGGCCTTGAAAGATTTCTCTTTGATCTTGAAAGATTTGATCGATTACATTTTTGTATTCTTCTCGTGTTTCCTTTTGATCTTGAAAAATTTGTTCTTGTGTTTTCCTTTGATACTGAAGAATATCTTTAATCATCTTCTCAAAAAACTTTCTTTCTTTTGTCTTTCCTTGCATTCCCTCTCCCTTTTTCCCTTGAGATAATTTACTTGGTCCACAATGATATAAGTCACCTTCGAAACTCCATTATTCGACATCCTACAACAAAAAACATTTAATTTTTCATCACATTTACATGCTACAAATATAAACATACTCAATTGATTCAATCAGCAAGCGTCAAGTTAATACTAAAGATTTTCTCATCTTTTTCTGATTATAATTTATACCAAAAATTTATGTACACCTCATATTTTTATAATAATTTTATATTACACAATTAATAAAAAATAATTACATGATTAGTTTGACAAATTAAAATTATCAATGAATTCTAATTTTCTTTTTTAACCTTATCAACATTTGAATCAATGATCATCAAATTGATGTAATTATAATCCAGCTGAATCTGCAAAATTCTACATGAACTCAGATACAACTGATTCGTCACACCAAACAATTAATCATCTTGACCCTGTTCTCATTTTGTTTCTTCGTATCTTCAAATTTTATAGGTCAGAACATCTCGATCTCACTCAAATCCAACCCCAATCCTCACATCAAACCCGAATATTTCTCAAAAAACATATGGATATTTTTGTAATTCTTATTACTATCATTGATACTTCCATTTTTTTTAATCTGAAACATCTCCAAGTAATCATCAATTAGATTCTCGTATAGCGTCTTGATAATTTTATGTGTATCCTTGATTTCTTCCGTCTATTTAAAATATATATCAATATCAATTATTTCACACATAAAACAAGTATTCTTACCGAATCAATTTCATTTATTCTTTTTGACCAAAAGGTAATTTATCATCCATCAAATTTGCACATTATATATATTATTTTATTTTTTTAATAAATACATATTTAGTTAATACCAATTTACATGTAATAAATATATTCAAATAAGTATAATAATAACAATCATTCAAATTTCACAATCAAATTTCCATCTTCATCATAAACTGAAATATTCTTTAGAAGCTTTCTATATTTAATACACTTGTACCGATAAATATAATATTCTAAAAGATATTTATAATAAATCTTTTTAAACATTTTTGCTTGTTCTGCATCTCCACAATACTTATCTCCTTCACTAATAATATAATTTCTCATCATTAATTTTCTATAAACCTTCATTCTATAACTCAAAGGTCGATATTGTCTATCAAATCTATTTCTCAATCCAACATGTTGCAACAAGTCATACAAATCAAAAAAATTGGAATTCTATATTATCTTTTTGATCTCATACTCACTGTCAATAATAAATATATGAATCAAACATCGAATTATCAGATCTTTCCAAAAATAATTCACGTTAATCAAATATTTTTTAAAAAAGAAACCAAAAAAATCTTTGATCACAATAGTAATGATGCAATTAAATCGTTTAGACAATTCACATAAATTTCTCAAAGTCAAATTATTATTTTGTTTCTCTATAATGTTCTTAAATATCATAAAATATATCTCATTTGGAAGATTCGAAAACATTTCTAATAAAATCTATCCTCTCGCATCTATTTATAATTTATATTTTTTCAAAGCATCCAAGAATCTATTTCACAAATCATCACAATATTTCCTTCTCCATATGAACTCTATCAGAGTTTCTTGATCTCATCTTCATTACATTCATGGCTCAATAGATTGATCTTGACACCATTTTACAATTCCTCAATATTATTTATATAAACACTTGTATTATATAATACATGTCTCTGGAAATGATTCATCCTCTTATGTCGATACTGTGTCATTTTTGTCACACATCCATAACCTCTCCAATGATCTGTGTGAACAATCGATTCCAGTTTCACGTGTTTCTTAATCACCCTTCTCATCGTTCTTACATCTCGATCCCTAACCACCTTGAAAAAATATTTCTTTTGCGTTATCTTCTCGACCCCTCCAATCACTCAGAAATCTTTATTTTTTTTAAATTTGGATTCATCAATTTCAATAATCATATCTAAGCCTCCTATCTTCATATCACTTTTTCTCAAGGATTTTATAATTCACATTCTAAACAATTCAATATATTTTACAATTGTTTTAGACAAGTGAACCATAATTATCTTGATGCTCATATACTTATTCTTGTATAACCACAGGTATTCCACAAACATCAACTCTGAACATCAAATATTTTTATTAAAGAAGAATGAGTCTTAAAATATCGATACATATTTTCGACATCCTCTATTTGAACATTGATATGATTGATATTCTTGATAAACACGTGAATTACACATTGAACACTTCTTGATCTTTCGTAATATCTTTTTTTCTTTTAAAAAATTTATACATTTTTTTTTATCAAACAATAAATCACGAATAAAAATTAAAGCCAGAACAGTTATCATTAAATTTGTATTTAAAATTTATAGAGTATTTATTAATTTTCAAAATTTATCACCATTAAATAAAAAAATTATTATTACAATTATTCATTCAACCTATTCAAATATGCATTTAATTGAGCACAAATATGTTCATGCCTATGTCTTCTTTGTTTTGATTGAAGTAATCTTATTTTATGAGATAATCGAAATCTTTCAGACTGTAATCATGTTATTTCATTTTCGATATCTTCGATTGGCATTCTTTTGATCACATCGGAGGTCAGAATATTTAAGGTCGCAATAATCAAGAACAAAAAAGTTAAGGTCGAAACATTTGGAATTTGTCATTGGACATCTAAATAATAAATATATATAATCAAAATTTTTGACAAAAAAAATTTTTCGAAAAAAAAATCCGAAATTTGAGTATATACACATTTTCTAAATTTAGAACAAGACCTTTTTTGCCATCTACTAACAAAATCCATCATATTTAACACAAAAAAATTTTTTTTACTTTTTTACTAAACATGATATCAGCACGTATATCATTTATTAAACTTTTATAAGGGATTAAATAAACACAAATTATTTCTTTATAATGATGAAATTTTAAATTAATAATGATATCACAAATAATTCATAAATTAGTCATAATATTTAACATTGAGTTTATCTAATTAAAAAATTCAAGAATCAGTGAAGTAAGGAAGGAAGAGCATTTGTCAGTATCACCCAGGTATCACTACGTGGAAATTAATGCTCAGGATATCCGTGAAAGTAATTTATCAAGGATTTTTAATAAAAAATCTCAACTAATCAAATAATCACGAAAAACCTTCAAAAAACATTGGATATAACAAATCTGTGACTTCTCTTCCAATTCTCAAATGGTTAAATAATCACAATCACAGATCACTCTTATTTGAAAAGAAATCAAAATAGATAAAACAAAATCATTTTTCATAAAAAATATGATTCGATCAAATTATCAGTTCAACCAAAAAGCCCTCTCTTATTTCACAAAAAGAGAAAATGAAAACTTGTCAAATTTTAAATATTATGTCACTCGTGATCCAAATTCAAAACTCTTGCGAACAAGTCAATTTTCTTAAAAATTGACAAAATTCAAGATCTATTCTCACGAAAATTGGATAAAAAGTCTCATTCATTTATTTACTTGCCAGAGAGATACCAAGGAATTACTACATATCAGACTTATACCTTGTCAAACGATGACAAGTTTTCTCTAAAATTTTTTGCTTGTTTGGATGCGGTGAATACAAATTTCTCAGAGAAAAAGAGGAGAACTTTTCATTCTGAACCACCTCAACCTGATGTCTCATGAACAAACTCTCAACTATGACATCTTATTTTACAATATCAATAAGACATCCGTACAGATGAAAGGTGAGCATCGGTCAATGAGGAAATGCTGATTCATTAATTCACAAGCCCAACTAACTCACAATATCTTTTGAACAAAAATAACCAGGTGGCCAATATCATATAGGGCACCTTAAGTGAAAACATTTGAATACTCCCAATGGGTAAGCATAATCAAGCCTCACATTGAATCAAGGACATTTTTACAAACTCAGGGTAATTGCATCTCATGGTGTTTTCTCCCTGGGTGACTCTCTTACAGGATCAAAAAAGTTTGCCTAAGTTGGAATGCGTGAATGCTAACAAACTCTCCAAGCAACAACTCTCTTGACTAGGACCAAAGTCTATGGACCTGTACTTCACAGATTGTTGATTTGATATGATACCAGAAACCTTTTAAATTATATCTCCCAACTACTCGAGGTTAACAATATCATATCAACATAGAAGTGTGTCTCATATATTTTGGAGAAATGAGATTACGACATTATTATTTTTGAAGTCTAACAATTAATATATTCATGATAAATAAAAACAATCATTGCAAATGGAAATTTATGCCTCATATCAATCCTTTGCTTGAACAAATAATAGAAATCTCTTTTCACTTCTCTTTCTAATAAAATTTTAAAAAAATCTATAAACATTAGTTCTTCCATTCAATCAATATTTCATAAGACGAACACAAGAACATTTGAACAAAATTTTTGATCACAATCAATCTCAAGAACCTCTGTTATTCAACATCTTCGAGAACCAGTGAGCTGAGTATTCTCTCGTTTCCAAGAGCCTCTGTCACTAAACATTTCCAAAAACTAGTGAATCTAAGTATCTTCCCAACATCACTTGCAACCAAACTTTTGTTCAAATGTTTGCATCCATTCACAGATTCTTGATAAAAAAATAAAACATATTTATATATCTTTTGAGTTCTTTCGACTTTCACCTCACATATACATATTAAAAAACAAATCACAAAAATTCTCTTTGCGAAAGAAATTTGACAATGAAAAAAAGTTGCAAAGAGAATAAAAAAAATTTTTGCGCACAAGTAAACATTCAGCTGCACCACAGAGAATTAGTGAATTGAAAGAGAAAGTGAAGATTCTCTGTCACCCTGGTAGGGATAGTCTTATCCCTGAAAATTGATCGACATTTAATCTAATTGGATGTACAACCAATACCAACAAAAATTTATCAGATTATCACACAACATAAACGTAAATCTCAAATTTATCTAAATCGCATTTTTACATGACTTTATTCAAAATATTTAAAAAAAATACATAATTTTATCTTGGGCTAACAATACCCAGGTTTGTTGATTTCTCTTGTGATGGCATTATAGCCAGAGGTTTGTTGATACCAGGATATAGTGGTGAAGGAGAATAATTCATCTGAGATGAATAAGATAATCTATCCCGGGTTGAGCGGAAAACCAAATTGCGAAGGTGGATATGGATATCCCACTTGTGAAGGTGGATACAGATACAGATACCCCAATTGAGGAGATGGATATAGCATAGTTTTGATATTATCAATCTTATCCCAAGGTGATTGATTTTCTTTATTAAAAGTTCTCCAGTTTTTTCAATCACTCTGATCCTTTTTTTATGATTTTCAACTCTCTCTCTAACATCATTCAAAGATCTTCTTATCAAATCAACACTCTTTCCTGTATCATCAACATCAATCTTAAGATTACTAATAATATTATCTTGATCTTTTATTCTTTGTACAATTTTCACAATATTTCTTTTATTTTTTTTAATCTTTCGATAATATATCGTGACTTTGATCCAAAATATGAAAAATAAAACTTTATTTATAATAATTCAATCATAATCATGATAATACATATTCATATAAAGAATTGTTAAATTAGAAAATCAATAAAAACAAATTCAAACTATCATTCACAAGTCCTCCCTTTCTTCATTCATCTTCTGTTTTAACTCTTGATAATGTTTCATATATTTTTTCAAAATTATTTGCATGATATAATAATAATCTTTGTACTTATCAACGTTATCTTATATCATTTCATCAATGGTATTGTCCTCATAATATTGTTTGATAATACTTGTGCAATTCAAAATTTGATCTATCAAATATGCAATAAATTCAAATTGTATTTATCAATATAATTATACTCCTCTTAAAAATCTTGCACACATTCTGCAAATGGTTCACATGCCACAAAATTTAAAATTGAAATTATCAAGATGATCAAAATTATTTCCTTCATCTTTTTTTTAAAAAAAAACAAACTTTACACATGCACCTTATTTATATCAAAATCTTGCTAGACGTAATTTCTTGATCAATCTTTTTCCATATGTTTATGTATCAGTTTAAATCAATTTCCATCACCAGCATATATCCCTTCATGATATCACATCATCAAATATTTCTTTTCAGTCAATATGGGAACATATCTATTATCTCGTATTATAGTCAAAAACTGTTCCAACATTTGATCCCTTGGAACCAGTGATAACCCAGGTGCCTTATCTTCATTTACGATCACATGTCCAGGGTCCATCCCCTTGTATATTATCATAATCTCATTTTTCTTATGCATGTAAATTCTATTGCTATAATATTTTATAATATTTTCATTCTTATTCAATATCAGCACATATTTTTCTCATTGATTTTTTGTGTACAAACTTAAAAATGATCTCTTCATAGGTAACAATGGTGCATATTGATCTGTCATCAATATATCATGTATAGGATTCACAGGATTAAATGATGGTAGAACTAAAATAGATGCATCATTCCAATTATTTCTAAATGGTGAATTGAATCATAAATGTTTTGGGTCAATGAGGTTTTGTGATAGTAGTTTCGATATAGATGCCTCATTCCCACATTCCATGAAAAATCATATAGAGATGGAGATTGAGATCTTCATGGTGAAAAATATCTAATAGGTGAACATCTCCTCGATGAACCCATACATTTTCATTTTCAGTATCTGCTATACGACTGTTCTCATCCTTTCACATACTTCTATTGACCATATAATTATTTCGTGCTGGAGTCAATCATGAAGATATTGGTATCTGACTTGTTAAATCAGATTGTCTTTGCAATAACTGTTCATATTTTCTTTGATCTCAAGGTGTAACTGAACTTTGTATCAGATTATATCTCATCTGTCACAACAAATCATCAACATTTCCTCCTCCCCTTTCATGACCACGACCTCAAGAATCAATAGAAGGATTTACTTCACTCACATAATTAAAACACAATAATACAATTGTAATAACAAAAATAAATCTCATCTTTATTTATTTTTAAAAAAATACATCACACTTATTTATACTAATTTCTTCTTCTTCTCCTCTTTCGACCATATCAATTCTTCTTCTTACAATGTCTCCTATTTACCCATCCTCTCCTCTTCATCTTGTGAATATTCTCATAACAATTTTGCATCAATGATTTCAAATATATCCCTCCCTTATATCGATTCGTAATCCCTCCTCACTTTCTCAATATTGAAATATATCTGTTATTATATATGATGGTTAACAATTGTCCAACCTGTGAATTTGGTGGTAGTGTCGTAGGTAAGGATGGATGTTGATTAAAATTGCTTCTCAAATAATCCTGTTGCATGGGTTTGTGAACAAATCAAATTAGATTTCCTCTCTGCAAATATATTCCACAATCATATTTACTTGTAATTCTATTTTTCTTATTTAATATTCTCACGTATCTCCCTTTCTTATTTTTTGTATACAATAAAGGATATATCACTATACAAGGTCCCCCATCACTACCCTGACCACACACCGACAATGTAAACTTCAACAACAATAGCACCAGAATGAAGCATATCTTCATCTTGGGTAACTACAACTTCGACATTGACAAAATCTGATTTTTCGTTGTCGACATTCTTTGCGTCTCTTATATCTCAACCTCGAATCAACAACAATCAAATTTGACAAAAATAAAATAAAAAATATGATAATATAAATTTTCATCCTTCAACTTTATTTCACCAAGATAATTTATACAGGTATTTATAGATTTTTAATTATTAAACCCCCAAAAGTTAAACAGTGTATCATCTTCCTTCTTATCATCTTCCTTCCTATCATCTTTCTTATTATCAGATTCTTTCCCTTGTTTCTGTTTCATTGAAGAAATCATCGATTGATGTTTATTATCGCCAACAATCACCCTCATATCAAAATTTGATTTCCTCAAAACTGTCTCAGTCATGGTTTCAGTTTCCGTAATTATATCCAAAGGCATTTTATCTATTTAATAAAAAATTAATATTTTATCACGATAAAATAATAACAATATTCAATTCTTATACTTTATTTCCCTTCAGAGTTGAAATATCCAAAGTTGTCAGTGTAATATTAGATCAATTTTTCTTTTTTGGGGGTATGTAAATATCATCATTATAATCAATTTCTTTAACTTCTTCACTTAACACATGTTTTCCAATCTTCTTTTCAATCGATCACAATATATTTTTCATCTCTTCTATCTCCTTATTTGCATCATAATTACAATTTGTGAAATTGGGATAAAATAAATATTTTTCTATAATTTGAGTCACATATCCCGGATTACTGATCATTAGAAAATCATCACTATCAATATTTTTGAAATCATGAATAAGTGCAAACATATATCTTCTCTTCTTGTCACTCATGCTGTGATATTTCATAATTCTAAATTCATTCATATAACTCACTAATACTATACGTCAATAAAATCCAGTCTGAAATCTCATGTATTAATCATCTTTCGTTCCTACATTAGTCATATACCAATCTTTATTGATATCTAATACTACGCACATTGTATGCTCTGTAGTATAATACAAAGTATTGCAATTGATCACATATTCCTAATTGTATATCTTATTGAATAATGATTTCACCCTACTATATCTATAATCATTAATATCTTCTAACAAATCTTCGACCTTAATATATCTTGAAACCAAAGGTGCATTCGGTCCTTCACATGTCATATTCTGTTGAACAATTATCACCCACACCATCATCTGACCCATCAAAGTATCTACTCTAAAAGGACTCATGGATAAATTATCCATTCCAAACTCCAATGATACATTACGAACGAGTATTTTATTTCTATAAAATATTCTGAACTTGAGCAAAAATATATAATACAACATATGAAAATTTTTATACTTTGGATTAAAATCCTGAAATAGCATCTTACAATCATATCCAACTCTTGGAAATGGTAAAAGTGTAGTTTTGCCTCTATAATTCTTTGCCAGTTTATATGCATCATATGTTTTTAAGACTGTAATTGGAGGATATTGATATTTATTTAATAAAGCCTTTGACATCTTCTTCATTTCACAAATTCATTTCAAATTTTTCCATTGTTGTGCTAGTTTACAATAATTAAGTTTCATTATTTTTAATCGAAACAACACTTACAATTCCCTTCGCATATACTATGCTCAAGTTTAAAACAACAACTATAACAATTATAATTAAAAGTCAAAACATTTTTATCACTTGATTCTGTACTATTTGAACTAATCTTTTTCATTATCTTTGTTGATACTAATCTCTTTGCCTTTTTCGTTGGTGCTGATGTCTTTACATTTACAGATGTATTTAATTTTGATTTTTTTATCATTTTTATTGATGTCTTTTTTGGATTTTTTTTTGTGATCCCTTTGAATTTTTTGTCATTCTAGTCCATGGTATTTATACAACTACCTATCAAATTAGTTGCGTCAATCAACTTATTTCTGATCATAATCAAAATGTCACAAATCAAAGACTTGAAATACATCGAGATCTTGAATTGAAATCTTAATTCCACAAAAAATATGTAATATACCATCAACACATCGATAACAGTCAACAATATTATCAAATTAAGCATCAAAAGATATTGCAATGTAATATTCAATTTTCGGTAACCCATTTAATTTCAAATTACATTAACCTCATATTTATTTATACTTATCTTATCAAGACAATTTAAGATATATGATGGTTCCCATAAAATAATATATAAAATATATATGAATGATATAAAAATCATCATAAAAATAATAAAGTTATTCAAATATAGTCATTGACTAGCATATGTGTCCTTCAATTCATGAATCAATTTTTTCAATGTCTTATTTCTAAAGATGGGTTCCTAAAAGGGAAGGCAAGAACATAAGTCAAATATCTTTCACTAGGAAAAATTAAAATTTTTAAATTAATAACTATAAAAAAACTATCCACAATTGTTCTCCTTTATCTAAATTATTGATTTATAGTATTTCCTGACTTTTGTCCCTATTAAAGTAGTGAGTTATGAATTTTGTCCCTCAAAAAGGGACATAAGTGATCTGTGAAATTTTATATGCTAAATATTTTAGGGACCTATCATTACTTATCTCTTTTTGATCCCAAGGTTTTATCAATCTCTTTTCTCAATTTGTTTATCTTTTTTTTCAAATTCTTGGTGGCCAAACGAGAACTCATCTTCTTACAAATCGAATCAACATCAATTGACACACCAACATTATCATACCACATCAATTCACGAATCCACATCTCTAAAGTATTATTATTCAAATATTTTGACGAATCCAAAAATTCACATATCTCACGTCTTAATCTATTCACTATTTCAATTAATTTATCCAATCTCGATTCAGAATCAACCTTTTGAGAAACCAATTTTACATCATCCAAAACCTGACCCACATTTTCACGCAATGTGCTAATAATAGAATTATTTTCATTTGAGTTATCGAACAAGATATTGAACAAGGTACTGAAACAGTAGATGTGATGATTATGCTGATCAATCTGTAAGTCTCATGAATATCGTTTATCACATCAATCACTTCTCGAGTTCTATCTGCAAGTTTCCTCTTGAGTCTCTCATTCTTGGTTCGAAGTCTTCCTATTTCAGTATTCAGATTTTCAGTATCAGTAATTTCACGACCATTCCTTATAACAGCTATGAATTCTCTCCACGCTTTATATCACCCCTCAACTTGATTTTTTTGAAAATTTACAACCTCACATAAGGTTATTGTAACAGAAGGAGTTGGAATTGAAGTCAGTTCTGAAATCTCTTTTGCAGAATTAACTTGAACTGTCACAAGCAATCTTTTATTCAAAAGAAGTGATATCCTTAAAATACTTAAAATAATTCACTCATATTTATATTTTATTTATTAAGACAATTTACAATACAATATCTTCGCTTCCTCTTATAACCATAACTTTTCACCCTCACATTTTCACCAATCACACCTTTCCTATTTATATGATCAATACATTGCTGTATCAATCTCTTCTTCTCCAATACGGCCTTAATCTTCTCAAACAATTCCTTCTTCACATATCACATCTCATCCAATCGTCATTGTAAATAATCTTCGTGCATACTCGTGTAGATAAATTTATCAATATGCTTATCATGTTCATGATTCTGTTTTACAAATTTCAATTCACCCAACATTTTTGACAAATTATTTGTCAATTCAAACTTTATCAATGAACTCACAAAACCATCAATATCACGAATATTGTATTCACAATTTTCAGACATTTTAATATCAAAATGATCACGCACATCCTTTATTTATATTTTTTCAACTCTCATGTCTCAACATCTCCTCAATTTCCTTCAACTCATTGATGATCAATTGCATTATATCCTCCAAAAAAATATCATCAACTGTTGTTTTGAATATCTGTTCATATATTTGCAACAATCTCACACTCTGTTCAATTTCTAAACATTTATTATTCTCAAAAATTACAACACCAATCTCATCACAACTTATTATACATCTCTCTCAACTTTTTATTAATCATCTCGGCCTCTTCTTTCATCAGTAAAAATTTACATACTTCATTTGTATCGGCTGAAGATCGCCACTTCCTATACTCGAAGAATTCAATAGTCCAATCGAAAATATATCCCACTATACATGTATCTCATGTGTAATAACTCAAAATAACCATTCTCTCAATTAACAACATTACTTATTCCTAATTTTTTTATTCGATACATTTGGACAATGTACGTCTGCCCCGATTTTACCTTCATTTCTACTGCTCTTATTTTTTCTCTCTATTAAACACTCACTTTATTTATATTTTTCATCCAGACATTTTTTCTAATAATTGTTTCATTCTATTTGTTGGCTCCCTAGAGATTTTTGATCATATTATCACCACTTTGATGTGATCAGAATATCATCGACACCTTTTTTTGGTCTTTTTTTAAAGAAGCAAGTGTAACTTGCTTTGTTCATAGCTTTCCTCTTGTAAACTTGAGGTTCCCAGCTATATTATAACTAAAATATCGTATGTATCCTTATATTAAAAATTAAAATTAAATTTATTTTATTATTTATCTTTTTTAAATTCAATAACTATTTCATTATTCTTTTTTTTGACACCCTTTTTAACTAATTTATCAGCTGTAATGTTTTCTAAACTATTTCTATGTTTATGAACATGTGTAAAAACAACCTTTTCTAATCTTTCTGCAAGTAATTGATCTATTTTAATTAAAATATCTTTATGTTTAACAGGTTCACCACATGATG
>CAJVPT010004893.1:0-12857 GCA_910592055.1 Acaulospora colombiana | reverse complement strand
AAAAACAATGAAAGCGATAGCTCTAAGAGACCCACAAGTGATTGAAAGACCTTCTGTCATCAAAAACCTCTATATATCCCTCGCTTCAAAGATTAAATAGGTCTTCAAGTACTTCACAATTAGTTCTTCTTCCTTTGAAAACTTTCTTTCCATTGGTATCAAAGGTATTACTTTACTTTTCTTGGTCACTAGGAGTCCAGTTTTTGAGTAAAGAGGTTTATAAACAATAGGGGAAGGGTAGAAGTGATTCTTGAAGTCATACTTCAAGTTGTTTTAATGAAAGTATTAAGACTTAATTAGCAAAGAAGTATAAAAACTTCTTGCGAACATCTTTTTTGTGTGTAGTTAGAGGATCAGTAAAAAGAGTTTGACTCTTAAAGTTATACTTTAAGTTGTTTTAAGGAAAGTATTAAGACTTTATTAGCAAGAAAGTATAAAAACTTCTTGTGAACATCTTTTTTATGTGTGGTTAGAGGATTAGTGAAAAGGGTTTTTTTATATATAATAATCAATTTTATTATATAAATGCTTTATTGAATTTTGATAAAAAAAAACTCTTTCTCACTTGAATTAAAATTTGTAAAAATTTCCTTTTATGGTAACAACTCAAAGTTCACAAGAAAAAACCTAATGCTTGTAAAGAGCTTCTTTAATAAACTTGTTCAGAAGATTCTTTAAAGTTAAAGACACAGTAGTAAACTATACTAGTGAAAGAATTATCACCAATAGTAGCAAAATTGTAAGACTATTTCTGAAGATCAAACTATTAAGCAAATTCAATCTATTCATTAATACCAAAAGAAATAGAATGGTAACAGATAAGAAAAAGGAGACAGCAGCCTTGGCAACTATACAGGACCTCACCCCAAATCAAGATAAAAATATGAAGCTCGAAAATATAGAATAACAATAGTACAAACCCTAAGAGGGCACCATGGAAATTTCTAAGATAACAGAAGAGATGAATACAGAATCCAGATCACCATCACCAATAACAGTAGCATTAATAACCATAACATCAAAAGAAGGAAAAGAGACCCCAAATGGCATAGAGAATATTATCAACAACTAGTACAGTTATGAATGAGAGCAGAGACCAAAGGTCATAATAACAGAATGGACAATTTCTCAAGAAATCTTTAATACACTCCGTTCAAGAAAGATCTATATGAATCCAGAGGAGTTGCTGAAACACTCAACTGAAGAAAAAATTCATTAAATACATAGCAAACTGGAGTATCTACCAATCCTGAAACACATTCGAATAGAAGAGCCAATTGGATTTCCATCTATTGCAGCTATTTTTGATAATTATTATGGGCCATAGTTTCATATAAGATTTAGATTATTGACAATAAGACTTCCAAATTTAGATTAGAACTCCAACATAGTTATATAATTTTTTTTTTTTTAAAATGTTAGCTCATTCCTACATCGGTTCATATACTTTATTAAAATCAAGATATGTTCTAGGGACAATCAGGATGACTAATCACTCTTATTGCTTAAGGATTTATAAATCAACGAAAAGTACAAAGGGGTATCTATTTACATCTCACACAATCAGAATGGGATAACTATTGATCATCTAGTGTAGGACTTTCTCTAAACTCTAACAAGCTATAGGAGTTGAAGAATCTTCTTCATTGGAGTGACACCAGCCATTAAACCTATCTCTGGAACCTCCACTTCCTAGAATTTTTCCTACTAGATGACCTGTTGCTATCCCTGTTAGGGGAGACTAACATGTCAAGAACTTACCTAAAATGTCCAACAACACTGGTGTTAGGAGTCCCTTATATGAGGAAATCTCGTTAGTGCTTAAAAGAAAAGAAAAAAAAAGAAAAAGAAAAATTTTATCCTATCTTGTGTCTCAGTCTGTCTTGTTGATTTATTTGGGTTCAATCTTATATAAAGGACATTATATCGCTCAATTCATGCCAATTTGGGGGCTATCTTATGCTTTCAGTATCACTTTGAGCTGAGATTTGTCTTTATTGGCAAGTATAAGTGAGCTAGTTCTTCTTTGTATCCTGGTTGAATGATCGGTCTATGGTGAATATACTTTTTCTTGTATCAAAAGATGTAGCGGTTTGTGTCCTATATCCACCTGCACCAACACATATGACTTATGGTGGACCCCAGGTTCTTATGGAGTCAAGGAAATGCATTCAAACATGTGAGATGATCAATAAGAGCTTGTTTATTAATCTTGTCCAACGCGTTTCATGTTGAACAATCAGAATCAGTAAAATTCATGCTACCCAAAATTTCAGGGTCAATCTAGGATAGGCAAAATTCCTCAAAAAGTCATAAAAAGTGGTAGCTCTAAGAGGACACACCAACTATTCAAAGGATGGAAAATGAGTCTTTAAATGAGAAAAATCCTCTCTCAGGTACGGTCATGTTTCTCCACTTCAACTGATAGATGGCAGATACTTTTCTATTGGTCCTTCTCCCTTGAAGAACTTTCTTGCCATTGATAGTAAAGGTGAGTACTGGACTTTGCAGACCACGAGAGTCCAGTGTTGTATGAAAAAGATTGTAAACAATATGAGAAAAAGTAGCAAAGTCCCGAAGGAAATCCCTTCAGATTGGTTTAAAGAGAGTGTTAAGACTTTGTTAGCCTAGAAGTATAGAAACTTCTTGTGAATGTCTTTTTTGTGTATGGTCAGAGGATCAGCAGAAAGAGTTTTGAGTTATATAAATTAATGATTATTAAATTAGATTAATTTTTTTTTTTATTAGCTGGCTCAGCCTCCAGTTGGACTTTATTAAACTTTTACTTTGATATTACATTGTACTATCTGTTTCAAAGTTAACTAAATTTCACAAACTATACTAGCATGTATATTAGGATTTTTAGAAAAAGATACCTTTTGGTTTGGATCTCCAGTGGACCTCCATGGCCAGTTGCCCTCCTTTCGGAGAACTAACTTGCCTAGGCTGAGTTAATGCTTTTTTTCTTGTTTTTAAAGTAAAAAAGAATTTAAGGGTTTTCTGTTTTTTTTCAATCTAGATTGGTTGTGTATTTTTGTCACCAGGTGTAGCCCTTTGATGTATTTTGGCTCCACCTGCCCTTTAATTTCTTGTCTGTTCTTGTTATCCCCTGGGCTATTTCTCACTTGTTTATAGCTTCGCATCTCTGCTTCTAGGTAGCTCTTGCGGTTTCCTAGAGTTTGTCAAGACATTCTACGAGAGTTGATTTGGCTTTTTTTTTGAAAACTCTTGCTCAGTTGCTTATTAGTTGTGCTAAATCACATGGAACTAGGCTTTTGGCTATTATTTGGATCCAGCAGTTGATCGTTTCTTTCTTGACCCTTGTGGTCCATTCCTGTATCCAGCACTTGCTTCGTTTTTTCCTACTCTGGAGGAAGCATACAATCATCTCTATCATGTGTCTGCCATACTCAAAGTTGTTTTCATTACACATATACACATGCATTAGGTCTTCCACTGCTGCCTTGCACCTGACGCATTGTTTAGATTTGTATAGATCAGCCCTTCGTTCATAAAGCTTAGACATGGTTGGGAGTTCTTGACTCTATGATTTTAACATGAAGGTTCTCTGTTGATGATCCTCGGTACTCGTATCTCCTGTCACAATTTTCTTTGATTTTAGGAAGTCTACTGTTGCTTCCCAGTCTATTGCATCATAGTATTGGTCAATGTCACGATTTCTTTCTAAGTAGCCCCATTCCATGATGTATTCATTCCGGAAGTGATTTTGAACTGCTTCCTTGCTATTGTAGTTTGTTGCCTGTCCTTTGTACCAGAGTTCAAGTCCGTTCTAGTTACTGGAGGTGATGTCTAGCTTGGTCGTTTGCCACTTTAGCCTTGCGCGTTTGGCTGCTAAGTTCACCTTACTGTATATGTGTGTTCCATTTCTTTTGATCTTTTCCACCTGGAGCTTGAGATTCTTGGAGCGGATCAAGTCTTTTGCGTGTTCTATCACTAGTGCTATTTTGCTTTTATTTTTTGTGACCGTTAGAGCTGTTGTGATCATCTGGCTGTCTGTGTGAACTGTTACTTCTGTTTTTCCTGGGAAGGTAGCTAGCGCAATCGTAATTGTATTTAGTTCAGCCTCATTTGGTATTACTTTTTGCAAAACTTTGAGTGCTGTTATTTCTGTCTCGTCTCCTGTCAGGAGGTTGGTCATGTGAAATGCGAGAGTGTAGAAGTTCCTGTAACACCCTGCGTCTGTTGTGATTCTAACCTTTTTCCAGCTTTCCATGCTTTGTTGCAAACATCTGAGCTTATTTAGGCTAGTGCTGTCCTTAATTCATCGGTCCAAATCATCTGTGTGCGTGGAAGTCATAATGTAGACATTCTTCAATTCGATCATGGGATTGTTCTTACGTTAAATGAGTCTTGCCTTAATGCTGTCCGGTGATGCAAGCAACTTAGTCACCTTGCATGTCCTTCCATTTTTCGCCACTTGCTTCCTGCTCCTAGTAACTGCTATTGTATCTTTGTTTGGAATGTTTATTATACAGGTACCCTCTTCTATGCTTATATTGTTATCGCACCCCTTAAATGTTTCTAAATGTGGCAAAGGGCTGTTTATAGTATAATGCCTTGCTGTAGTCGTGTTTGTACCTTTCTTTTTAATTTGCCCTATCAACAATTCTTCCTCTCTTGTCTCTTTCATGGTCACTATCCACCTAAGTTTGTTCTTTTTCAGATATTTGCTGCTCATATTGTCTGCCCAGGTTATACAGTGAAAGGGGTTCGTACCAGAATGAAGATTGGTTACTCTTGTTGTATAGTCCGGATATAGGGTTCCTATGGTGAGCTTGTTAGTAATGTTTTCATAAAAACGGAGTTGTCTTCCTTGCGCTCTATGCCCAATAATCTGGCATACTTGTGCCCAGCTGATGGTTTTAATCTTACTCTGGTTGGTGAATTGCTTCACCCATCTTAAGCTATTTGTTCTAAGTTTGTTCCTGTGTTTGTGGAACCAATATGGACCCATGAGTATCTCCAAGGGAATTAGTCCCGTCTCCAATGTCTTGTGTGTATGCTTTACCTTTCTGAAAAAGAAACCTTGCTTTTGTGTATTGATAAGTATATTTTGTAGGAGGTTGATGCCCATTGAATATATCTTTAGGCATTTTTCCAGAATATCTATATCTGACCATGCTGCCTATTGGAGGTTTATTACCCTTTCCCTGCATAATCATCCTGCATAATTGGTTGCTGGGTGCAGCTTTTCAATTAATGTAATGTGCTTCTGAAGCATGCGTGCCTTGAGGTTGAAGATATTGTATCTCAAGTCGCTGTGGAAAATACAGTTGGGTGCTGATGTTGTGAAGCCTGTCTTGTATTTGAAGATCCTCCTGAGCTTCCTGTTGATGGTGTCGACTTTGGGGTCAGATAGGTGTAGGTCTTGTACCAGATATTCTATCTTCGGTATGATTACATGGTTGGATAAGTATTGAGTTTGTTTGTCTGTTACTCTTTTCCACAATAAGCAACTGGCAAGGTTACACTTCTATATAATATTAACATGTAGCTATTAATTGATATAGGTAATTGAATTTTTTATTATTATCACATATGTCAAGATTATTTTTCAAGAATTAATAAAATGAATAATATTATAGTTTATAATACAAATGTAGTCAGCCATTTTATAAAATTATTTGAATTATGATTATAATAATATCATCCAAACTTTCTATGAATACAAAATTTCTTTAAATATCTATTGTACTTTTTTATCTTCATATATTTCTTTTCTTCTTTTTATCAAAATATCTCTTTATTATTCTATATCTTTGATTCTTAAATAAATCCATATTCAACTCTTGTTTCACAAATTCAATTACAAATATTAAAAAATATTTATATCTTTGTAATTAACAAATGAAATAGCTTCCTCAAAGATTCCACAGACCCAAAATCAAAAGCAGGAGAGGTAAACGTTTCAATAACAGCATATATGAATAACACCACATTCATCATATGAAGTAAAGAAGAGATGAAGCATATCATTAGGATCAGCAGCTCATTCTACTTTCTCAATGACATTATCATAAACCCATCGAAATCAGAGCTCCTTATAATTAATGACCAGAAAGAACCTATCACATTCCAAAACTACCTCATACAACCCATATCTAATAACAATGCCATCAGAGTTCTGGGTGTCTGATATGAAAAAAAAGGAGGAAAACATCACTAGTGCAGCTTATCAAAAAGAAAGTTAACAACATGTGCTGGACTTTAACAAGTAAACAACTAATAGACAAGATGTACAAATATTTAATAAACCATGTGCTATTTCCCCAGATCGAATACCTACTTCAGAACACTATACTGACAAAGGAAGAAACATCCAAAATCGATGCAAGGATCAGAACCAACTTCAGAAGGAGAACTAAACTAGCGATAACATGTTCCAATGTTATCCTACACCTAACCTCCTTATACAATATAATAGAACTGAATACAAGACAACAATAAAAGTTCACAAGCAACTTCCAAGCTCTGTACGAAGCAAAAAACACAGCTGGCCTAGTCACCAGACTTAGGATCCAAAAACTCCAATACAATGCATGGCAGAAGACCAGAATCACTGAAAAATACCCAATGGTCTATAAACAGGACCTTAAATTCCTTCAAGATGGATTAAGATCACTACAAAAAGAAAGCATACAATTTCAGCATACCTAGACCAACCCACTACCACCCTCAGGCAAATATCTAGAATTCCTCTTAGATGAGACCTGGATGAACCAACACTGACAGAATCTCAAGAAATACAAGCTATGCTGGCAGGAACAAATCCTAGACACATTTCAAGCAAAAACACTACAGTGGCACCAGGTAGACTTTCTTAACAAAAAATCAAACAAAAAAAAAGAACAAGGGTGGTACAAACACATTCATGCAAAAATAGATGAACTCCTGATGCAAGATGCTATAGAAGCAGGACTAAACTCACTCGCCCTCATTCATCCAAGAACCCAGGAATCGAAACAGAAAGACTGGTTCTCTTTTGAAAAGACAGGGCAAATCATAACTGGTCAATAAGTCAGCCCTAACAAAGACTCCATCAAACTAAGACATTTCAACACCACTGACAAGTCGCCAGTTGAAACATGCAAAGGTTGCCAATTCACCACCCACATAGATCAATGAGGTCACAACTGCTGCATTGAAACATCAATGTTCTCCTTGTTTACAATACCCATTATCAAAACCACCAAATCTGATCAAAGTGAGAACAACAACCCCAAGCAAAGACTACAGATATCTCCACAGAACTGGACCAAGTGGTGGCAACAACCCAATGCTACACTGGACTCAATAAAGATCATCCACGAAACAGCAAGTATAAAAACACTCAAACAAATCATAAAAGCATAGGGCAATCTACACATAGAAATAGCAGCAATCAGAAAAAGACTGAAAACAGAGCATCATATCACATATACATCGATGGAAGTATCAAGACAAAAAACTACCACTGTATGGAAGTAGGAATGATCTTCATCACGCCAGATGACACACATATGGAGTTCAATGCAACTCTTATGGGACAAGCATCAGCATATAGATCAAAAATTCTAGCAGTCACCATTGCTTACATAATAGCCAGGAAAGGCAAAAAGATCGACATATATACTGACTCACAAAAGCTCATTCTCGACTATCACAAGCTCACAACCAACCAGAAACTAATCGAACAACAAGAGAAAAGAATGATTCTCAACCTTCGCAACACAATAAACACCCTCCAACAAGAGGTAACCTAGCACAAAACATCAAAAAAAGATGACATCCCACTGCACAAAAGAGCTGACGAACTGGCACATCAAGCAGCATCAAACAAGGACAAATATAACTGCAACACAATTCTCTCAACATGCCTAGAACCTAATCACCTGCAACCATACTACAATGGCAACATTGAGATTACACAAGACATCCGAGGGGCCATCAAGCAGATTCAATAAGCATATCTCACGATAGACTGGAATCAACTCAACAGAAACATAGATATTTCTAGAGCCAACTACAATGAAATAGACTAGAAAAACAACTTCGCACTCCTCCACCCAACCAAACTCAATGACCCACACATAGACATGTGAGACTTCTAACAGTGCAGCTTCTTTATCAAACTATGGAACCAAGAACTCCTGACCATGGACAAACTCCATAAAAGTCACCCCAACATTTACAAAACGAACAAGTGCCACAGCTGCAGAGAGACAGAACACAATGACCACCCCTTTACCTGCACCCAACACAATATCAATATCTATAAGGAAATCAATAGAAACATATATAGGGAACTCCATTACAGGAAAAATGACAAGTCCCTCCAAATAACACATAACAAAGTCATGCTTAGTACTAAAAACCTTAACACTCCCATCTTTAGAGGAGGTATCAGCAAGGCCCTAAACAACCTCATCATAGAAACAATAGAATATTAAAAGCTGCCAGACACTCTCAAAAATATCATGCAATACACCAGATTTCTTACTTTCAACATCTGGCTTGACAGATGCAGAAGAATGTCATATTGGGAAAAGGAACAGGGAATCAACAAAATATCTATCAAACGAAAAAGAAAGAAAAATCAACAGAGACCACACAAAAAAGAAAGAACAATAATGAACAAGCCTAAACAAGCTGGCACACAGAACACAATAGGTAACATCCTAAAAGGAATATATAATATCTTAGACATCTTTCAATTCAGTGCTAACGGAGCCTAGGCACGTTAGTTCCCTGCAGGGAGCAATAAGTCATAAGGAATTATCAAAATCAATTAGCTTTTTAATAGGTTAGTGTAGGGAAATACATAAAGAAAACAAGTTAGTAAACAGCTTATTAATTTAAGTAATATATACCACACTAAAATTAATAATGGTCTCCTGCACTTTAAAAAAAAAAAAAAATGAAATATCTCTTTTTATTATTTTCTTTCAAATTATAGGTTCCCTATAATAGCAAAATAGTTGATTTCTTAATCTTTTCAAATGCATTTCAAAAAGTTTCTTATTTAATTCTTTTAATACACATAATTTGTTCATTATTTGAAAGTAATTTTTTATATTTTAAATAATATATCAAACATTATAATATAAGTATTTGTTAATCCATAAATATAAAATTATATCAAATCTATTATAAAATTTATTTTGGGAATATTAAATGTTTTGAAAGCCATTTTAATTCAAAATACAAATAAATTATAGTACATATTTTTATATTAAATAATAAATAATAATATCTTATCAAAATCTTATCTTATTTAAAATTATGATTAACATCTTATCTAAATCTCTCATTTATTACAATTATTAAATTTTTTGTTGATCATATTTTTATACTTAATTGTTTCTTATTTATTTTTAAAACATTTCTGTTTTTGTCATTTATCTTTATACTAATTAAAAATTCAGGCCTTTTTTTTATCTTTATGATAATAAATATTATTATATTTTACTATATTTTTTTTATATAATTAATAATTTCTTTAATTCAATTTATGTGATTCATTCCTCAAATTAAATTCACAATTATCCAATTCATTGCAATTTATATGGTCAACTATTTTATACTCAGGTTTAATTAATTGATAAAAATAATATGGTTTTTTATTTCTAAATACATAGAAACTATTATCTATTTTTATAGCAAACCATGTAAAATTCTTTAAATATTTATAATTTTTAATATTACAAATAATCATTTGATTTTGTGTTAATTTGATCTCAAGATAAACTTTATTATTCTTATGAACAACATAAACTTGATTTTTAATTCTATGATAAGTCTTTCAACCTCCTATTCAAATTGTTATAGGAATATTTTGAATAAGTAATTTTTCAAAGATAAATCATGTTATTTATATATTTTATTCAATATAATAATTTAATAAAAAAATCTTATCATTTTTTTTTACATACATGTATTATCAAATTTATATTTTCACTTCTTATCTTTCAATTATATATCAATTTTTATTGATTCCAAAATATTAAATTTACTAAATATGCAAATATCAATTTGCTTATTATTATCTAACGTTTTGATAAATATCTTTAAGTGTTTATTATAAGTCACTTCTTTATTATAGGTGAATAAAAAATTACTACCCAAAGAAAGTTGGAACCAAGTGTGTTTTGGAAGTAAAGGATTCCACTAGGTAATAAGTCTCTTCAGATGATACACAAGAAGGAAATCAAAATAAAAAATAGACAAGTTTCTCAGATGATCAGGAAAAAAAAGAATATCCCAATTGGGTATTTCTTATTAAGAAGAGATCTTGAGAAGCAGGTTTTTGGAGAAAGCTAGAAATCTTTTTTTTAATTTTTTATCTTTTCATTTTCTTGTTATCTATTTAAATATTTTTAGATATTCTCCTTCTCTTTTTTTTTAACCTATCCTTTTGAAGTTTCTTGTATTCCAGTGATTTGGTAAAATATACAGTGATGACAACCTACTGGCAATAATACAGTAGATTAGGAAAGTTTTTATCCAAAGATACTGTGAAATAAAATATTGTTCTCAAGAGGCTCTTATACTTAGGATAAGTTAGTTAGATTAGAATAATAGTTTAGTTGTAGTATATATTATGCTACTCAAATAAAAATATACTTATGTTTTCAATTGATTAATAAACTAACAATCTGATTTGGTATGAGTACTCAAAAAAATAAATAAATAAATAAATATTTTCAAATATTTTTCTGCTATATTTTGAGATTCTTCATTTAAATTATTAAATTTCTAGTCATAATCACATTCATCACATCATTCTATTGAAAATCAAAATAATAATTAATGAATCTTATATATATATCAATCAAACTCTTGAAATAATATACTATATTCAATTTATGAATATTAAAATCAAATTGATCCAATAAAATTACTTTTTTATTAATATTGTCACATGGTTTCTTGATCATAAGATATTGATATCATTCTCTTAGTTTGATCTTAATATATTCTTTCAATATTCACTTCATAAAATAATTTATTTAATTTTTCTAATTTGGTTTATATAATACCAAAGATACTAATATCTTAGAATCATGTTTTCTAATTATGCTTTTATATATTAACTCCTCAATTAATTTATATACAGTATGTTACTCTCATTATTCATATTTACAATTTTTATATTACATGTAGAATTTTATAGTATTTTTTCTTTCTCATAAATACTACTGGAAAAAAAACTTCTTCATATACCATCCTCAAATATGCTATTTTATTATTTTTTGTCAAATATTCATTTACCTGATTCTTTAAATCATTTATCACATCTATCATAATTTTAATTATCTCTATCTAATATTTCTTCTTGTTCATTTTTTTTTAAATATTTTTGATTATATTTTATATAGTATTCATCTGAATACATTAAATACAAAGAATCAGTATTTCTATATTTAATCAAAAATCCTAACTTTTTTACAAATTCCACTATCAATTTAATATTATATCATTTTGCAGCTATTACAGTACCTACCAACTCTTTCATAAACAATGAGAATAAATTGATCTTTCATTTCTCTATAAAAACTAATTATATAGACCTTAATCATATTCTATTTCAGATCATGTTTAAATTGTAATTTCAGATCTTAAAAACATTTCAATTAATTCAATTTGATCTGTCTCTTCAATTCATTTAACTTCTTTTTCTCCATATTATATATCTTCAACAAATTTTTAAGATTGATATATATATTATATCATTCTTATTATCACTATCCTATTTCACTAATCATGTATACATATTTTTCCTGTCAAACTCAAAATTAATTTCATACAAATTATATTTTGACCAATATCTCAAATAATCTTCTCTCAAAATCACAATTTTCTTAGGTAATAAGTTATATGTCATTATTAAACTTGGACATAATAATACAAAATTTAATCTGATTATTAGTTGTTTATTCTTCAATTCTTTTTTTTAAAGAAAACACATATACATCCAAATATTTACCTGCCTCCATGTCTTCATTCTTTATATAATCGATTAATATTTCCATATTATTTGCTATTATACTAATCAAATTTTGAACTTTTATACTGATTATATATTAGTATAAATTATATAACAAAATATATAAAACACTTGATAATAATTAATAGGAATCAATTATATTTATTTTGATCATTAACTCTTGATATTGACACATATTTACTATACAATACTTTGCAATTTTACATATCTCATCTCATGATTGTGATTCTGATACCTTTTAAAATTTTATATCCTTATAATAATATTTCATCTGATCATATGATAGATCCTTCTTGAATTCCAATCTCAACAAATTTAAGAAGTACTTGAATAAACTCTGAGATGATATCAGAAATATCTTATTAAGTGCAATATAAGTATTAATTATAAATATCTCAAGTCTCCTGAAATATACATTCTCTATAGTCTTATTTGAATTGATCTTGATTTTTGAATTATCTATATTCAAATCAAATTTTTATCAATTTCTTTTTCTTGTTTTTATCAAATCTAATATAATTAATTATTATACTTATTTTCTTTTTAATCTTTCTTCTCAACATTATATTTATAAAATCCTCAAATATATCAAACTTTTCATATAATTTCAAAATAAATAGTCAATTATATTCTATATTATTAAATCCAATTATTATTATTTTTTTTTAACCCGCAATCATGCTGCAATGGTATGAGATATTGAGAAATACCTAAATATTTTATAGACTTTCACTAAGTGACTAACTCATCATTGTACATTATTAGTTAAAGGGCTACACTACTTAAAAAATATGAGGAGTCCACTAAGCTAGTTCAAACTAAACAAAACTAAGTCTAAACTAGGTACTCT